>BPLR01007330.1:0-120973 GCA_021605095.1 Caerostris extrusa
GCTCAAAATCCACACGTCTGACTTTTCCGAAATGACTTTCGACAACTAATTCTTATTTCTTCACAGAAGCAACTTTTGCTCAGCGTCGATTTTTTACAGAAATACAGTGACAACTTTTGAGCATTTTTTTTTTTAAATGAGTAGCTAGTTAAGTCAAGTCAACACCCATCACTAGTGCGGAAACAAGAATTTGCAGGTACGAAAAAGACTTGAAGGAGTGAAACGCCGATTTCCTCCAATTACACTTAGTTTTTTTTCGTCTTTCCAAAAGTGGTAAATATATTTGATTTATTTTTGATATTGACTTTCCAATTACGTGAAAGTCTGTATCTAAGTGTTTGAATTAGAAAAAAAAAAGTATAAAATCAATAAATGCAGCTGTATTATAACTTTTTCATTTTCCTTCTTTAAGCAATTATGTTTATTTCATGAAACAGAATTAAAGCATGTAAAATATTTTGTTTATAAAATGAAGATGTGATAATTTATGTACAATTTTAGAGATTCTTCGATGTTTGATGCCTTGCATTTTGCGCCAAGTTAACAATCACTAAAACGCGAAGGTTGTCGTCGAAGGCGACTATGCTCATCACTCTTATTATGACAACCTTAAGAACATTATGACGGGCTGTCAGGTGAATGATTAATGACTCACTTTTTAAACGTAGCTTAGACTAGTGTGTGTGTTATCTTTACTTGTACTATTTAAAAAAAACTTGCTGTATATGCTCATGCATCTTAGTGTTAATCAAATTACTTTTCTAATTTGATTAACACTAAGATGCATGAGCATATATATAAAAAGTACATCCGTTAAAAAGAACAAAAGTGCAACAAAGGATGTCCTCAAACAATGAAGAACTTCCCATACTGTGATTCCGGAAACGGCGAAACACATCCTTTTTCAACGTAAGTAATACGCGGAGGGCAGAAACAAGTTACAAAACAATTCTATAATTCCTTCCTCTTGATTTTCGATGTGATGAGGCATAAAATTCAAATAACATTGCTATTCCTCCAATACGTTCAATAAATCATGGAATTTTTCTATCGCATTCTTTTTTTTTTTTCTTTCCAAGCTTCATTCGTAGTCTAATAAGGGCCTAAAAAACCTGTTTTATTTTTCATGCTAACTTTTAATGAGAGTTTGTTATTATTATAGTCTATGAAAGCAGAATATTAAAGTCGTAATATTTTCCCACATTGCTTTTCCATGTTCTTAGTTATGATTTTTTAATCAATAACATTTGATAATGACAACCGAGAAAAGGCCCGCCTCGTTATTCAGTGGCAACGTGTGCCCCTGGGGAGCATTAGAGCGGAGGTTCAATTCATTGGCGTCTTTGTTATAGACACTGTTTCAAAAAATGTGATGGCTCTATGGCATTTGTGATGTTCAGCATCTTGCCTCGTGAGCAGACTACCTGGTGGGAGTTTTCCCGGGTTTTCTCAGCTACGATACACAAATGCAGGGTAGTTCCCCTTAAAAGTAACCCCTAAAGGCACTGGCCTCTTTCTTCAGCCACACGGAGCTAAGTTAAATTTCTAAGGGTGCTTTCTAAGGGTGCTCACAACTGAAGTTGCGCCTCTTTCATTTTTCCATGAGTACGAGTACATGGGTTCACGCTTAGAGTTAATCAAACTACAAAGTAAAAAATAAGCCCAAAGAGTCAGTTACATACAAACAAACATACAGGTGAAACTAATAAAAGCGTATTAAAAAAACGGGAAACATCCTTTTATCGTACTCATTAGTTATTGGCTTTTGACAAGTCTTCCTTAGGAAGTTCAAGATATCTTTAGTAGGAAAATAAGAAGAAATATTGTATTCGTATATAATTTTTTATGATTTACGAATTTGTATTAATGGAATTTTTTTTTCGATCACAATTGGATAATTCAAGATAAAACAATCAATCGGCAAGCAACACCGGTTATATGCCCTAGTTTTTATAATGTTGAAATATTTTCTATAAGATAAAAAAAATTGCACAATACTGAAATATTTTTGTGTAACATTTTCTGAATGTTCTCAGAATACATAAATTTACCAAATAGTTCAGATTTCTGCTACTTTTAAAAGCAGTCTAAAGTAGATATAGTATATTTGTAGTGTATATACTTAAAGAAAAATATTTTAGATGAATTTATAAGTTTTTTTTTTTTTTTTAAAGATATTTCTTTAGTCAATTCCTATATTGCAGAAAGTCCTTTATAAATAATTTTCATTCTTTTTTTTAAGATAGAAAAATTCTTTCTCTCTCTCACATACACACTTTTCCCTCTCTCACTAATTTATTCACATTTAATTTTCCATTTTGTTCCCTCCTTGACTCAGACTAGAACCTAGAATAAAAAAAGAATCTGAAAAAGAATTTTTTTCCAGCGATCTACAAGCTTCGTCACTGACGGTATTTATTCCTAAATTTATATCCTGCTAAATATCTTATATAAGAGAATTTTTTTCTCCCATATAAAACTAAAATTAATTTATTAAATTTAATTAATGAATTAATATTTGAAAAAACTGTATTAACATCAAGTGTCATCATCTACAAGTTTTAAAAATGTATTGAGTGGATAAATAAAAAGTATTTTATTAACGATTGAAAATTTAAGCAAGATATAAATATATATATAGGGAGAGTGTGAACTACACTCATGTCCATAAATTAAGGATAATGAAGTTCAGGCAAAGAAAGAGACAGAAGCAAAACAAATTTGACTTATTTGTAAAGTCTATTTATTAAAAAAAGGTTTTCTTTCTAATGCAGCTGGCAAACACAGACAGCTTGGTCTTTTGATGCCTTAAGGCAAGTGCTGCAGAGACGTACTCACTTTGCATTACCCAGGGGGCGCGTGTAACTTGAAGATAAGCCACGGACGCGGAGCAACAATGCCCCCACAACGCTCTACGATCCTATTAGGACCGGGATCTACTTTTTAAAGTGGATTCTGAACCACTACAAACAACCATGGCACCGCCGGGACTCGAACCCGAAACATTAAAACAAAGGTAAAGAGCAAAAAAGATGCTATATGTTTGACATAATTAATAAAAATTGCGATTTTTATTAATTATGTCAAACATATAGCATCTTTTTTGCTCTTTACCTTTTTGTTTAATGTTTCGGGTTCGAGTCCCGGCGGAGTATGTCTCCCGGACAATGTAATATAGGTCTTACAACGCCTAGGCATGCTGAGCATCAAATTATCAATCTGATCTTGGGGAATATTACACCACTCATCAAGCAATGCCCTCCGAAGTTCCGGTTGACAGGTGGGAGGGGGTTGACGGGCTGCAATTCGTCGGCCAAGCATATCCCACACATGCTCTATTGATTCAAGTCCGGTGAGTATGCTGGCCAATCCATACGGGTGATATCCTCCAATTGAAGGCATTCGTCTACAATGTTTGCACGGTGAGGACGGGCGTTGTCATCCATAAACAGAAATTCAGCACCCATGGCGCCCCGAAACAAACGTACATGTTGTTCCAGAATGATATCCCGATAGATGTGGCCTGTCATCGTTACACTCTGAATATGCAGGTCAGTTCTGGAACCAAGAATAATTCCTCCCCAAACGAGCCATCCTGCACCACCGTAACGGTGTCGTTCAATGGTGTTCTCTTGGTGGTAATGGGTACCTGGCGCTCTCCATATCAAAGTCCGGCTAGAATCAGACTGCAAACTAAACCTGGACTCGTCGGAAAACATCACACAAGACGACTGTTGCGGTGTCCACAATATATGCTCAATACATACATAAAATGTTGCTACATAAAATGCGCAATACATGCTCAATACATACATGAAATGTAAAAAAAAAACATGCTCAATACATACACAATACATACATAAAATAAAAAATCATCCAAATGCTTCCTTTGTGCCATAACTTTGCGGTTATTGCACTGAAAGGCTTTTAAAGCGCTTGTGAACAATTTTACTTCTTTGCCACCATTCCTTATATACCCCTCTTTTATACTCTCGTCATTGTGACGTACTATCCGCGCCATCTGGTGGTTGCCTGTAATTTGCATATTCTTCTTCAAGATGTGTGTGAAAATTCTACTGAGAATGGTGAAATTCTCAGGTGAATTTTTATTTTAGAGTTCAATTTCTGTGTGATTCTGAATTATCCTTAATTTATGGACATGAGTGTAATACTAGGAACTGAAAAAGAAAGGTTTTTATTTCAAATTGAAATTTTCCTCTTACATCTGGTGCCCTCTATTGGTAGATACATGCAACTTAAATCTAAAAAATACTAAAATTAATTAATTTAATTTGATTAATTAATTAATATTTGAAAAAACTGTATTAACATCAAGTGTTATTCACTACAAGTTTAAAAAAATTTATTTGAACTTGAGTGGATGAATAAAAAACATTTTATTAAAGATTGAAAATTTGAACAATATACACTCAAGAGCCAAAACATTATGACCACCTGTCAATAACGAGTTGGCCCACCTTTGGCGCGCAACACAGCTTCAATCAGCCTTGGCATGGATTAATACCACCACTTAATACCAGTTAAATACCACTTCCACCTGATCACGTGCCTTCCACGTCATCCAGGCGAGTTCATTGCAAAATGTAGGGGTGGTCATAATGTTTTGGCTCTTGAGTGTATATAAATATATATAGGGAGAGTGTGAACTAATAGTAGGAATTGAAAAAAAAAAAAAAAAAAAAAATGTAATAAAACCTACAATCAGAATTGCTTTGTTTCTCTTTCAAGAAATCATAGATAATAATAACCCGTTTGAAAGAAAAAAAATTGAATAATTTTGTTGCCACATTAAGGGAATGATTTATGTTTGAAGATATTAAGAGGACTGAAATATAGATTATTTAACTTTTATTATTTCAATTTTCCAATAAATCCTTTTATTTTCAGTCTTTTAAAATATTTATTTAAGAAAACTGAAAATAATAATTTATAACTGACTTGAAAGTATTAAAATTGAAGTTTAAAAAAGTTGAATTTAAAGCAACAATTATTAACGAATAGGTGTAATATATTATTGCATAAACTTGTACGTAACTGTAACTGATAACAAAGCGTGCGAAAATTGTAAACAATCTTGTTACGAAAACTATAACTATTCATCATCAACTATAACTATATATATATAGATATTTTATAATTGATTCAAACATTTCGAACTATGATACCTGTTTCAGCAATTTCTGTACTATTTAAAAAGTGTGCATATCAATCAAGTCGCATCTGTATTCAGTTAAATCGTTATAGTTCTCAAAGTATATATTTATATTTGTGCATCGTTTGCTTATTGTTTTTAAAGCTGTTTATGTCTTTTAAAGCTGTAACTATAGTAAATATAAGTTGCTTAAAAATCTTTACTTGTTTTGTAATGCCTGCATAATTTTTTTACACTTATACATTGCAGTGAAGGCAAGCCAAAAGTGGGAAATGTTTACTTTTGAAAACACTTTAATAATGCAAAAAAAAAAATGCTTTTTTGTTTTTTGCTAATCTGCTATTTTCTGTTTATTTTGTTAGTCAATTTTATTAATTTTTGATTCTTGTAAGTATAATTAAAAACGCGGAATATCTAATCTATTTTTTTTATTACAATGTCTTGGTATGCTTTGTAATTTCTTAATGTAATGATATGTTATGTTGCTACAAGTGTGTATAGATTACTCTTTGATTAGTAACTTTTCTGATGTTCTTGCTATTTTTTAAATATCAAATATAATTTAAATTTCAGATGCTACTGCTAACAAGAAGAAACTTGAAACTTTATTTATGAATAGAGATGTTAGGAAAATTTTGTATAGAATTACCGGTAAAAATTATGAAAAGATTTTTGCCCCATCTCAAACAACTATAAAACCTAAAGTATATAAATTTGTTACTGATGAACAGCTGAAGGAAGTAAGTTGAATTTTTTCTGTACGTTTACACTGATTTATAGATTAATATGTTTTTTTTTTTTTGTTTTGTCCTTGATTCATATTGATCTTTTATTTAAAAAAGAATTGAATACAGTTAGACTCATACCTATATAAATGCTATATGGAAATAGCATAGTCATCATTATTCAAAAGTACAAAGGTAAACAAAATGACTATTGCGTTAATGTGGCCTGATGGCCAAGTGACTAGCACTCTGATGCGTGGTGTCACAGGTTTCGGGTTCGAGTCCCGCAGTGCCATGGATGCTTGTAGTGGTTTGGAATCCACTTTAAACCATAGGTCCCTATCTAATTTGATCGTAGAGTGTTATGGGATTATTGTTACTACAATTAATTGAATTAATTATAATTTATTATTTGTAAAAATCCAAAAAGCATTTTAAAAGTTAAACCACCCCATTTTGGTATTGAACTATTATTTTTGTTTTTATAATTTGTATTGCTTTTTAAGGCATGTGGCTTTTAAGAAATAATTTAATAATCCCACACTTTTTACTTTTTATTATCATAAAAAGTTATATTGCATTGAAAAAAAATGTCAAAATATGGTTTCTTAAGTTAAGCATAAAAATATTAATTTAAAATAGAATTAAATAGTATCATGATAATTATATTAAAATAAAATCAAATTTAAAGATATTTAAAAAAAAAAATTGAATTGAAATATGTATTAGAAATGAATTATCTGTATATGCTGTTCAATGCTTTTATTGTTTTCCAAATAATTTCTGAATTGTTTATTTTTGTAACTAAGATATAACTATCAAAATTTTAGCTCAAAGCTGATGCTAAAAGAAAAGCACGTGCAAAACTTCAAATGCCTCCAGTTATGGATATTCGAGAACCGATAAATGAAGTTCTTTCAAAAGATCCTGAGCTCCAAGGCTATTTGCGTTGGAAAACCATTTTTACAGATTTATCTACAAGTGTTTCTAATAGAGTTTGTATTTTTTAATTTTATAGAAAATTAATTAATTATTTTATGAGTATATATTTAAGTTTTATGTATATTCTATTGTTTATATATATATTCTATTGCTAATTATATAAATTTGTAGGTATTTTCTTTTGCCAAAAATGATTAACCTAAACACAGACAAGTTTATGCAAATAAAGATTTTCTGCTGGATAAAATTTATTTGATTGATAAGCAGTACTTTATTTTTATTTAATAATTGCAAGTTGCGATATAGGATTTAAAATTATTTGCAGATATTAATTAATCTGTATACGTTTAGAAATAAACATAATTTTATTAAAAATTAGATTCAAACAAAAATAAACATGCTGCTTTAATGATATGCATTATAAATATTCTTTCTATTTGATAATTAGTATTCATTGATTGATTTTTTTAGTATTCAAAAATCAGAAGATGTATAAAATAAATAAACTAAAAAAAAAGAAAAAAATAGTGAAGTCAGTTATAATACTTGTAAAATTGAAAAGAAAGACATTTGAATGTTTTATGATATTTCAGCAGTAATATCTTAATATGATAAACAAATAGTAAGTAATAGTAACATTATAAAGAACAGTCACTTAAATAAATCTATATATATATATATTACAACCATACATGAGTATAAAAATGTAACTAAGTAATCATTATTTCTGACTTTACAAATTTGTAATTGTAATCGTAAAGTTGAAAGTTCAGCTTACAGCATTGTTGCTGTTATTAATAAAAAAAAAAATCTGAATAAGAAATTTTTTGTTTCATTGACAAATAAAGAAGAATGCTAATTATAATTGTGGTAGTATTTAGAAAGAATTAATTATATTATTTCCATCTCAACATTTTTCAATGTTATAAAATAATTTAAATGAAAATATAGTAAATTCCTCCAAATAATAATTAGCATTTTAAAAGTCTTTGCTTATCAGTGTTGTTATACACATATGTTTTTAAATAATGAAAATGCAACAATATTTATTTAGTATAGCTTTGACATTTTGTAGAGCATAATAAGATATTGTTGATTATTGTAATTTACTATAATAATTAAATAAATTTTTAATCACCCCTAGGAATCTATAGGTGCATAAACATTAGTAATACATGCATTCAATATTAAAATTTAACATTTGCGATTGTAAAAATTAAAACAATTTTATAGCCAATATTTTTTTGATGGTCCTAAATTTTTTTTTAATTTTAATACTTCGAAATATAAAAAATTTAGTTGACATAGATAATTTAATTCTTGATTTTTTTAAAAATTTACTTCAATACCTTAAAAAAATAACTTGGTGAAATGTTTGTGTGATTTTATAACATTATTTTCAGGATCGTATAATTACTGTACGAGAAATAGATGGTACTTTGAGAAAAGCCACTTGGGAAGAGAGAGAACGCATGAACCAAATCTTTTTTCCTATTCCTGGTCGTCATTTAGAAGTCCCAAAGCTTTTTGAAAGCCCACAGTTTGATGTGTGTTAGAAAATTTGTCTTTATTTTTAATTTTACTTTTATTTTAAGTAATTAAAATCTCTACATAATGAAAGTAATTTTTTTCAAACTTAATAAATTTCATATATAAATTATAATGCTATACTTTTAGAATATATAAATAAACTGTATTTTGTGTTTAGGTATGATTTATGAATAATATATCTTTAAATGCTTACAAACCCATGTGCTAAACCTTTCTTATACATTGATTACAATTGTCTTATAAAAGTCAGCAAGTTAGAGGTACCACAACCTTAAAAATTAATTTTAAATGTTTTTTTAAATTTCATTATTTTACAATTGAAGAATTTGTAGTCAGATAAATAATGTAAATAAATTTACCTGATTTAAAAAAGAAATTATTTTTAAATTTTTTGTAAAATGTATAATTTTTAGTGACATTTTATGTTACAAATTTGCAGTATAAAAAGAAAATTATGTTTGAAATGTGGAACATATGTATATATTATATTCTATGGTAGTTGTCAAAAATGTCAACTTCTCAAGAGTGAAGGTTAATTAAAAGTTGTAATTTTTTGAAATACATGTTAACTATTATTTTAAGTTAAATTCTGTTTGTTTATGATTTGCATATATTTTTTTTACTATAAAGCTGCAAAAATCAAACTTTTTTTAAAAGAATTGTCAGCAGCAAAGTCAATTAGGTTATTAAAATATTTGTCCCTAAAACTGCAGAAATTGCCTTGTGGTGCATTGCAAAATCATTGTTATCACTAAATGAATATGAATAAAAATAGGATTATATTTGTTTTGCTCTATCAGAATATAAGTTAACAACACACGAAAAATAAAGTTTAAAAATGGTCGAACAACAAAGCATTTATATGACTTAAATAAACTTTGTTTTTATTTTTATAATAAAAAAAGTTGTAAATAGAATAGCTTTTCTTTCAAAATTATATACATATATATGTATATTCATTTTGTTTCCATTTTTAAATTTACTTGAAGCAGGTTCATATGAGTATATTTTAGACTGTGCTTGTTTACAATTCGAACCAGATTCTCCTGACTATCATAAAGTAAGATTATGAACTTTTATTGATAAATGTTTGATTATGTATATGTTTGATAGGGTAATCCAAAGAACATAAGACAATAAATAATTGATAAATTACATTAATATCTTATTAAAATAAAAAAAAAAATAAGGCAATAAATAAAAACAGTAGATAAACTTTTAAAACATTTTTTAATCTGAAATACAAATATAAAGTAGTATTTGTTTTATACAACTTTTTATGTCTCCTTAAATCAGTCTCGTCAAAATAGAGAAATGCAATAATATACATATATGTACAATTTTAAGATAATTTTATAAAATAAAAAAATCTGTATGAAATAAAAAAGAACATACATGCTTACTCCATTCTATACATATTTATTATACTTATTTCATCATTTCAGTTACATTTAAATGGGTTTGTTTGAATGTTGTTTATAATTGCTTCAATTTTATCTATGTTTGTTTCTTTATAAGCATGTCAGAGAATATAATTGTAGGTATATACATGATTTAAAATTTTTAATAGGTAACTAATCAGACGTATGAGCATATAAAACAAACAAAAAAATTTGATGATCTGCGTTCTACAAGGCATTTTGGACCTATGGCATTTTACTTTGCGATTAAGAAAGACATTGATTCTCTATTACTAGACATGATGTCTAGGCAATTGTAAGTACAGTATTAAATCTCAATATAGATATTTATTAATTAGGCAATAAAACATAATAATTGTTTGACATCTGAAAAGAACAGCATATATATATATATATATGTATGTTTGTTTTATTTTTGAAAGATGAAAATATCAATATTTATCATTAATTTGCCATCCATAAAAGTGTTTTTAATTCTTATTTTGGTTTCATCACTGGCCTCATTTTCAACCCAATCGAATTTTCAAATAACACACATCAAAGCATATCCATTAGCCCCTTTTTGTAAAATTATAGGGTCTTTTAGTCACCCACAACTCAAATGTAACAATGTGTTGCAGATTTATTTTCTCTCACATTGAAATTCCATCTGTTAACTTTGACCAAAGCATCTTCATTAAGCATCTATTCAGTGAAAAGTCTCTGTATCCGAAGAGAGGCACCATCTGTATTGGGAGATGAAAAGACTTGTCTATTGATCACATGTAACAAGAAAATACTACCAATGAAAAATAACATATTTGGTTTGAATTTTGTGCACTTATATGTTAAATTTAAGCATTTCCATGAGTTCAGAAAGGTTTTTTTCTTTCAATATTAAAAATATATTAATTTTAAATTTATTTTTAAACAATTATAGATTATAAGCAGGCAGGAGTAAACATAACCCAGGATTCAGTGAAAGTGTGAAATAGCCCCCTGGTTATTCGTAAAAATGGAGGAAAGTTTGCCATTCTATTCAAAATATCAAAAAGAAACTAGTTTATCATACAACAAAATTTTGTGCTTATTAAGAGAAATGAGTTTAATATGCTTTTTGCACATCACGTCTTTTGACTATTTTAATGCAAAATTTGTCATATAAAATATACTACATTTAATATGTACATTAACTTTTTAAATATCAGGTGAGTTTTTCAATTTATAATTTATTAGGTTCATCACAGATCACTTTCTTTTTTATAAATAACCTTTTAATTTTTTTTATAGTTTATTTTTTTCCTTTTATAAAATTTTATTGCTGTACTATTTACTCTGTAAAGCATTGATTGGCAAATTTAGTCTTATCAAGGTCACCAAAAAATCTTTTGTTAATTAAAAATATATTACCTTCAAGAATACCTTATAAACATAGTTAAGTTAAAATTTTTGTATTTGTATATAAATAAACTTAATAGATAATTGTTTTTGAGAAAAAAATACTTGATGGCACTTTGTTATAATTAATAGGATTAATGATGCTTCCGATACAATAAAACTTCTTTACATCATCCATCCTGAATTGCATATTCTCAAAGATAATGAAACAAATGAAATTGAAATTTTAGGTATGAATTCTTTTTAATAAATATTCATTTACTGCAGTTAATATTATATAGCTTAATATATCTTTTTCAATCTCGGTTGAAGAATTCTTTAAAAAGTTGTATATAGATATAATTGTGTGTGTTTACAAAGTATTTCCTCTTGGACATAAAAAGCAGTTATTTTTTGAACACCCACAGCTAATCTAATGTATTGAATTATTTTCTTTTAATTTTTTAAAATACTTATGATAGTAGTAGTTATCTAAATCTGTGCAAGCTTCCATTTGATTGATTAAAAATTAATCTGTTTGATTTTCTAATGTAATTTTATACAAATTATGATTTAATAAATCCCTGTAACTAAAGAATTTTTATCTTATATATTGATTTGCAAAGTGACATAATTTTACAATTCATTGTAACTTTCGTAATGCTTCTAGCAATTTTTTCTAATGCAAATCCAGCTGGTATTTGCTAAATATTGGTCACGCTTTTAGGTAAAAAAGATATCTCAAGAGCTAGCAAATATAGTATTTTATCTTGAAAATTAAATGATAATCTGCCATTATATATATAATTATTGGAAAAAATTACTTTGTTGAGAGAAAATGAAGTATTGGGTTTTTAGCCTCATATGTACATTGAATTCTAAAAAGTAAATTGATTTAATATAATTACAAGCTTGTATTTTTGTTTTTATGAATTCAGCACAAAAATTCTAAGAAATAAATAACTCAAAGCATGCTCTATCGACACGTTTAAAATGTTGCAGATTACATAAAGAACTATTAAAGGATTTTCTGGATATTTAAAAATTACCACAAGTGAGGTAGGGGTGAAAAGTAGCACTGCTGGCAAAGCTCCAAAATTTTCCTGACTTCCATGCTGGATATCAAAATGTGCAGCTTTAATGCAGCACAGAATAAACAACCTTCCTGATTAAGTTAAGTTGACAGAAGAGAAATGATATGCATATATCTACATTTTTTGTTATGCATTAGGTTACTTAATTCCAATGGGCTTCTAATTTTTCCACCAAATTTTGCATAATAATGCTACAAATAATTTAACTTGCATTCTGCATTAACTTTCTAATATGAAGCTTAAATCTAGGCTGATCGTATTATAAAATTTTGGAGTTACCCATTCCAAAATTATAACTATTAGTTTTGAATTTACTACCAAAAATATACATTTATTCATCTCTGAAATAAATAAGCATCATATTAAACAGACAATGATTTCTTACAATTTTTTTGCTGGAGGGGGTGAGGCATTGTAATTTATATCACACCTGTACAAATTATCAATCTTGCCCTTCTTCGAGATTTTTTTAACTACATATGTCTATGTATTTATGGTGCTACATAATCTTTATTATTTGTTCTGTCAATAATTGTTTTCTCTATATATATCTAACCTAATTTTTCTATATAGGATTACATTAAAAATCACTCTTCTCAAAAAGATGAACTAGAACTAGCACTACAAACTTTAATGGAACATCAGAAATCAGATCTTCAACAAGAAGCAACTGCTTAAAAAAGTTTTAAATCAATTTTCATTATCATGCATTTGTGATAAGTTTTATATGTACATAATAAAAATTCGTTAATTTAAATTTTTACTTGGAAATTATTTATTTGCCTTTATATTGTTTAAAAGGATTAATAATGTTATATATTTTCCATAAAAAATATTTATTAAATCTTCTATTTTGTACTTGTTACAATTTTGACATTCTGTTTATTTGTTCATAGAAAGTTTAGCCTTTCCATATTTTATAATTCACATAACCATGGCATTAAAATGTAAAATTTTTCTAAAATTAATAAAACAATTCAATTATTTAAAAACAAATGATTCTGACATTTTTATAAATAATTAGAAAAATAACCTTTTCAATTATGTACTATTAAATTATGAAAATGAGGATACAGTTTAAATAAGTATTCTGTCCTTGTCATAAAAGTACAGATCTTATAATTTTTACAGCCTACTGTATGCAATAGATGAGCAGTGTCATTATAGTTTCATTCATTATAATATAATCAGCACAAGAAAAATTGCAGTGCATTTCAGTAACAGTAGATAAGGGTTATAAGTAAAAAAAAGTTTGAATGTTGCACACATACTTATCTATGCAGTAAAAAAAGAATGGATTTATTTATTTTGGGTGATAGAGCTTCTAGTGTATGGTTTAATTAGGAAAATATAATTAAATTTTTCTAATATTAAAATTCATACATTAGATAACTATAAAAAATCAGTTAAATATTCTCATATTTGATGATGGTTATGAAAATGGTACATTATATTAACATAATGATAATATAATATCTTCGAATTACTAATAAATGGTTTTTTATTTATTCCTTGATATTATATTAAACTCTTTATATACAGAGAAAATTTGTTTGAATAAAATTAAGTTTAAAATATTTTGTTTGCATCATTTTAAATAAATATTCAATAAAAAATATAAACCATTAAGATTTTCAAATTAAATTATTTTTCAATCATACTCATGCAAATGTTTGAAGCCATCAAGTTTGAATATTTCAGTTGTATTTCATTTTGTGCAGATTATGGTATATATCCTGAAAATCTAAATATTTAGAAATTTTTGTTTCTTAAACAATTATGTAACTGATAAATTAGCTACCAACATTTAAAAGAGTTTATATTAAAATATGTATAGAAAAGAGAATGATTTTCATCAAAGTATATTGATATAAATTTAATTTCATATCACATATTTTCTTTTATAAATTTATGTAAAGTACAGATAAAATAACAAAAAACAGTATAAGTTATTTTAAATACACTTTACAATATCAAAAATTACATTATTATACATAGACATATTAAAAGTTCCTAATATTAAACTATAAATATAAATAAATAGGAAAACTTGATATTTAGTTGAACTCAAAAATTAAATTGTTTAATAGAAAATATAAGTTATTAAAAAAACATATTATGGAAGCCTACTGAATTTAAAATATATATTTAAATCATTAAATTTGCAACAAATGTTATGAAAATTAACAGCCTCATTTATAGAATTTTTTCTTAGTTATAACTAAAACAATTTATAACATGAAATTAGTTTTTGCAATTATAGGTTATGATTTTCTTACTCTATGATCAGTTAGATAACAATATGAACTTGAAATATTTTTTTTTAAAGATTGAATAAATTTATTCAAAGCAAAAACATTAAAAACATTTTAATTTCATTTTTTCTGCAAAAAAAGAATGAAGATGGTTTATTATGAAATTGCTATTTATAATTTTAAGATTTAAAATATAATAAATAATCAGTTTGGCATTTAACATAACAATTTTGTTGTGAATGGATGAAAATTGCATTAATTATAATAACTGTAAAATATATTTAATTTTCAATTTAAAAATATGAGAATGAGCTGAATTATACTTCTAAATTATATAATAATTTACCAATTCCCAATTTTCTTTCTGTAAGAAAATATGACAGGGATTGGCCATGAATATGCATTCTTTGCCCACAGCTTTTGAAAAATAATTAAATTTTTAAATAAAAAATTTTTTTTCTTAAAAATAATCTAATGACTCCTTATTATTATATGCATAAAAAAATATCTGGCTTATTACTTAAAAATATACAAGCATAAAAGAGAAACAAAGAAGTTTTAAAGGTTAGCAGCATTTTTTCAATAAAGAAATTTGAAATACATTTCATATATTAAAAAATTTT
Source organism: Caerostris extrusa (assembly GCA_021605095.1). NCBI lineage: Eukaryota > Metazoa > Arthropoda > Arachnida > Araneae > Araneidae > Caerostris > Caerostris extrusa. The sequence continues at coordinate 15,141 of BPLR01007330.1, forward strand.
AAAATACATGAAAGAATTTTTTCATACATTAATGAATCAATAACTACTTTGTTATATTTAAATTAGAATTATTGAAGTAAATGTTAGTGGCCAGTTTTTAAATATGACTTGCGATTTTAAATGACATTCATAAATAAAAATAGGAAGACTAGTTCATTGACACAAAACATAAAAAATATCTCACTTATTTTTTCACCCTTCTTTTTACTAGATTACTAAAATTTTGTACAAAACATGAAAATATTTTCATACAATGAAAAATAATAGTAATAAATAATACAAATTTGTCATGAAAGGATTTGAAAGAAGAGGAAATTTGTCATTAAAAATCCTCTATGAATTTCCATTCAATATATTGTTGATATTTAGATTAGTTTGATTCAAATCCTGAATTACACTTTATACAAATTGTTTTAATACAAATTTATGCTTAAAAGATTCAAATATATTTGTTTACTATATAATTAATCATTATACTGAGAACAATAAAATTTCATAAAAAATATCCGATATGTGTAACTTTTAACATAAAATGTTTCAAATTTAGATAGAAAGGCACTTTTAAAGTAATGCAGAAAAATTTTTTCAAAAAATTTAAGCTTGCTTTATATTTTAGTTCTAACTATCACATATAAAAATATTAATAATTTTAATTTTTAAATATTTCTTTACAGAAATACATGATACTCAATTTAATTTCTATAAATTTGAAAAAGATTGTCAGCTGCCATGAATATAGCATTTGAAAATGCAATGTTACAAGAAAAAAATTACAAAAAATACTTTGCGTTTGGCATAACACAAAGTTATAACAACAAAACAAAAACAACATTTAATGACTTGACAAAAATTAAAATGTAAAAATTTCTAAAATTATGTAAACAAAATTTACTTTCTTTTCAATTTGCAAAAATTGGTTATTACAAAGATATAAAAATAATTTTTAATGCTAGTCCAGCTTTTAAATGCTTATTCAAGTTAAAGTGAAATCTAAGTTACAGACATTAGATAGAAATAGATGGTGAAACTATTACATGAAATCTAAAGAACATATATATATAAAAAGACAGATAAATCTTTGATCTTAATGCTGTAAAAGGCATTTCAACTAGTATGACTTTCTCCTTTTAGCAATAGTTTTACAGGACTAGGTGTAATTCGATAAATTAAAACTTGCAGTAATATAGAAAGATCAATAGCAACTTGAAGAATGCCACATAGCCAAAACTGAATAGGAGCTTCACGTAGAATGTAGTAAGCAGTTTTGAAAACATCGCCAAGTGTCCATAAGCATACCATTTTTTTGCTGTTGATAAAATTATTCAATAAATATAAAGAATTTGTCTAAAAAATTATAAAATAATTATTACAAAATACAGTGTGTGGAATTCTAAAATTGTGATCATGAAATATATAAAAAATTGGTGAATTAAATATTAATTTATTCCATAACATATTACACGCTCTGAATTGTTTACATGTCATTTAGCAACAGGAATATTATTAAAAAAAAAAAAAAAAAATGCTACAGCAATGCACTGCGTATGATATGGTGTGCATTTAATTAATATTAACATAATTTTGAAAACAAAATAAAAAACCTAACAAACTGTTTAATACAATTTCAATATTTTAAATAATGCTTGCATTTTTTTAAATAAAAAAACAAAACAAGAATACCCTTTTTGAGAGTTTAAAATAATCTTATAAGAGTTTTATCTAAATATATTAGACATGCTTTATTTTCCCATTAAAATCCTTATTAAAAATCCATTAAATCCCATTTTATCCTTGCTTATAAAAAATTATCCTTATTATTATTCATGAAATTGTATACCAAAATGTAAGAATGCAAATGTATTTAAACAAAACACAAATGAACAGATGCATACTGGCAAACTAGTAATGGGGGCAATTTAATGTTTGTCTTATAAAATTACATCATAGGAGACAGACAATAGGATGTGCCCTATGCTTACATATTTTATTACTTTAATTAATTACTTCATTAAATATTATTTACACTATGAAGTAACAAATATATTTTTAATAGAAAACTTACCTCATTCCTAATGTAGATTTTTTCCTAAGATTTCTATAAAACTGAGGAGCTCCCAACATGGCCTCGATAAAAACAGCTAAAAATCCAATAGTTTCAACAACAAAAAATGTTTCAATACAAAAATACATAAATATTCCCATGATGGCAGTAAATGTGGCTAAAAATTCTAGGTAACTTAAAAAGTCCGTCCATTCCCAAAAATATTTGACTTCAAAATCTATAAAAAGAAAAAAAAAAAATATATATATATATATATATATATATTTTAATGCTTAGGTAAGTCAGGTCAAATGTTCAAAGACTGAAATATTTTTATATATTTATCAAGAATATATTCATTTAATATATTAATAAATATTTTTACCTTGCTTAATCATAAAATTAAAATAAATAATACTATAATATTTTTAAAAAAATCATTAATTTAATTTATAAAATCTTAAAAAAAAAAGAACCATTTTATAAATATACAAATATTTCTCAAAATTCCCATATTGCTTTTGAAAAAGTAGATGTTATGAATTCGAGCATATAATAAAATACTGATTATGCAGGAAAAAAAATAAAACATTATAAAAAAATCAAATACTATAAATAAACAACATTTTAAAAACTTCTTAATGAACTATACAAAAGATAGACAGATAAAAGTACAAAATTACAATAGCAACAACTAATAATTATGAATAAATATGCATTGGGAGTTATTCTTAAAACAATTTAAGAAGTTTCAGTTCATCATTTTCAGCCGCATTATAACATACCATTGTGTTATAGCATTATTTTTCCAGATAAAATACAGTATACACTTAAAAAACCCAGCAATGCATATATTAATTGATATTAATGAAAAGCAAAAGAAAAATGATAAATTATTCAATAATTTTATTTAAAAAACAAAGAACTTCAGAAAGTACATAATGGATTATAAAAAAAATATTCTTGATTTGTTTAGTTATTTGTGAGGGAATATAATACTTTTCTTTTATGTGCCTGTATTATGTTGCTTTTCTAAAATTTTACAATGGTAAATATAATACAAATTGCGCAGGAAAAGAAATTCAATTTTTAAAAAATATATAAAATATTTAGGTTATATTTAAATGTTAGTAACATTGATAGTTATAATTTTTATTTATTTTTTTCAGGATTGCTTTTTTAAGCAACTCACTACTGGGATTCTGGACAATGCGCTGGGAAAGGGTAACATATATATATATATATATATATAAAAATATTATTTATGATCAAAATTTATTTAGAGTGGGGACCTTAGATTGAACAGGCTCTTTGTAAATATCTAAAGAATAAAGTTTAAGTGTTTTTTTTTTCCCTTAAATGAATGAAGCTACTTAAAATTGTATCAGCTAATTTAAGTTTGTGGTAACATTATTTTAACTTATGGCACTTATTTTTTTCATTAGGTAAAAAAAAAAAAAAAAAAAAAAAAAAATTTAAATTGTTGCCATTTTAAATACTGCATGTTACCAAAACGAAATCACAAGAAAAAAAGCTAGTATTATTTCTTGCCAAGTACCCAGAATATTTTAGTATAATTATTATAGTACAACATGATGCTGTCTTCAAACCAGATAGCTAAAAATATTTTAATTATTTCAACTAACCAATATATCTCTCCCATTTGCTCAATAAAAAACGATTCATAAATAAGTAAACTAAAACAAATTTGAAATATTTTGCATTATTTATCTAAATCTAAAACATTTACTCAAGACAAAATTATGCTAATAATAAAGCATTGAAACAAGGATTTAAAAAAAATCATATAAAATTCCTAAATTAAAAGTTAAATACATGGGCTAGAATTTTAGTGACAACAATAAATCAGTGACATTATGCAACAAAACCAAATGTAAACATATTGAGGGATGATTAAAGTATTAGTGTTTTTTACAGAGAAAAAAAAAATATTATTTGCAAGAGATAAGTCAAAATACATGGTTTACATTTTACATTCTTGAAAATATTTTAATATAACTAGTATTCTTCAACTAGTGTACATGAATAATATTATATATTTGATTTCTTTAAATTAATCTATTTTCTTTAATTAGGTGAAACATGTTTGATATCTTAAAATTTCAGTAAAACAATCTGTTGTTTGTTTTCTTCACATAAATTATATCGTAAGAGATTCATAAAAAATAATTAATATTGATTGTTCTGCAACTTAGTGTCTTTCTACATTGTTCAATATTCTATGCATGTGTGCTTTCTTTAGGATTGATAAAATTGTACTTATGAATCAGTTTTAAATAATGAAAGCATTCATTTATAGTCCCTGAAAAAAAAAAAAAAAGCTTCTTCTGAGACAGGTATTTCTCACTTTTCATCAATTTAAAATTTAATTCACACGTTAAAAAACCTATTTCAATACTTATATTTTGAAAGTTGTACATTATTTGTTAATAAGATTATGCCTAGTTTTATATATGGTTTTTGCAGGAATGCCAAGCTTTCTTTTTACTCAAGCCAGTTCTTTGGTGCCCAGCAATATTTTTTGTTTTTGTGCCTGGATAAATGAAAAAAACTTATTTATAAGCAAATCATTGTATTTGATGATACTTTTCAAACAAGAAAATTGGCATTTAAAAAATAACTAAGGAAATAGTTGAATAAAAAAATTATAATATCACCACAATTTCAAGAGACTTGCACGAAAAGCCAAATTTAAAAATTGCCAATTTAAACAACTCATTTTTTTTTAATAAAATTCAATAGATTATTTTTTTTGATAATACTATATAATAATTGATAGTATTATCAATTAACAAATAAACCATTGCCAACAAATCAACTAAATAAACAATAAACAAACAATACAACTCTAAATAAATAATACACCACAATAGGTAATGTTTAAGATATTCCATGACTTTCATATCATCCACAATGGCTTTAAAAACCTTATGAGCATTGAAAGATGGTAGAACATTGTAAAATTTATATATTTTATAAACATAATAAAAAGTTGCCATTATTAAAATTCTAATGCTCATAATTTTACTTTTTTTTTTATTTTATCAAACGTAAAACTAACAGATATACATATAGGTTATTGGATTTTAAGTTAATTAGTAGATTCAGAAACACCAGATAAAAGATTAAGTTAAAAGTAAAATCAAAGGCATATAAATTCTTTTTTTTTTATAAGGAAGAAAAAAAAAGGAGTATTAAAAGAAGAAAAGAGTTAGAAGATGCACGAGAAGACCTACCCCAATAAGATCGAGTTATAGATGAATGTGAATGTTTGACTTGTAATATTTCTTCGTCCTCAATAGCTACATAATGAAAGAAAAAATTTGATAGTAAAAAGTTAATCTTGTTAAATTGAATAAAAATATATGATTATGATAAAAGATTATTAAATCAGTTATAATATTAATATTAAAATCAATAAATAAACATTTAATTAATTATATTAAATCCAACAATTTATTCAGATTTGGCTATTTAATATCATACATCAATGAAAGTGATGAAGTAATTTAAAAAAGTAAAATAGACATAGAAGATTTGAAAATAAAGAAATTAAACATTATAGATCATAGAAGCCCAAAGAATATAGAAATACTTTTAATAAATATATATTAAGTTCACATATTTATTATTTAATTGTATTTTTAAAATAAGAAGTTGAAATAGTTTATAACATGTAAGAAACCTTGCAAGTAATAAACAGTGATTAAGCCAGAACCATAGGAAATGGCAAGCAATATAATTTTATAACCCATAAAAAAGAACACAGTAATCAAAAACTAGCAGCTGACTAAAGCTATTATTTTATCAAAATACAGACATCCGAATTATTTACAGCTGATGCACATTTACACATTATTTAAGAGAAAACATTTTTGTCTAAATAATTAATATATATATATATATATATATTAAATCACATTTATAAATATTTTAAAGGTAATTTACACTAAAGCACATATTTATTAAATTATTTAAAATTTTATTTCAATAATAATAATTGAAACAAATTTTGCTACATGATTATTGAACAATACAATAATTAATGTGCAGTTAAAGTTAATAAGTGTTTGAATTAATAAAGACAGTCTGCACTTTGAAAGTCTTACCTATATTCATATTTTATTTTTTTACAATGAGTATTCAGAGCTTTCTAAATGGTTTAAAAATTTAGGAAAAAACACTATAGGTTTAAAGAAGTAACAGAATTGAAGATAATGTTAAAATCAGGAATTAATGTTTGTAAAATAGAACAAAATTCTTTTTCCTAAAATTAATTTACTATACAGTTATATGTATTTATAATTAAAATAAATGATTTTATTGCAAAATATTTTTTAATTTTTCTAGTAATATTTTGCTATTTGGCAAGTTCATTATAGAGAAAACAAATGTTGATATATTGACCAATAATAAAATAAAAATAATTTTTTTGATTTTGTGTGTAAGGAGGAGGGTTAGAGATACTTATGTCCATATATATATATACACACACAATAAAAATCTAAAAACAAAAGATTCTCAAAATAATGAATATGTAAATAAAACACTTGATTCCCACAACTCTACATTAAAGAATACCTCTGCGCTTGAAAAATATATTATTGAAAGACAAACCTGAGAAAAGTCTGGACTTGGAAGGAACAATTGCAGTTTTATTTCGAACTCCAATGCAAAGATTCATCATGGCTAACATTGTTGTAATCATTATAATACTTTGAAAAAGCAGTGGAAGTTCAAATGGATGACCAAACCAAAATAAAAGATAAATATTTAAAATTTAAAAATTGTTCATATAATTAATGTTTTATTTTTCTATTTCAGAGATAATTATTTTGTAATACAATAAAATTAATTTTTAATGCTTTAAAAAATGTTTTTAAAATGAATAAAATTATTTTAAAAAAATGAAATAATAAAACTATTTAATTGTGATTAAATGTATATTCAATATTAGTTAAACTTTTTATCTTTGCACTCTCTGCCTCATAAGGAGAGAAATTAATGCTGTGTCTCCAAAACATTTTTCATAATTAAACTTAATGGTTCTGAAGTCTTGCAGCTTATTTTTTATTTTCTATTAGTGTACATGAATAGTAATAATTTTACTGAAATTAAAGTATTCAAAATATTAGGTTAAAGAAAAGTTTAAAAGGCAATGTGAATATTGAAATACTATATTAGTTGTTAAGACCCTAGTGAGGACCACTGGTATAATTTTAGTGTACAACTTTATTTCAGTAATTAAATTTAGTTATATAATATAAAAGATCAAAGTTTAGTGAATTTCTTGTGCATTTTGTCTAAACCATTTTAGAAGATATTACGATTATATTTATGTTTTGTAAACCTACTCTAATGTTAAAATTTAAAATTTACTTACAAAATATAATTCTTAATATTAATAAAACCAAAAAAATTTTTTTTTAAAAATCACAACCCTATTTACTATAAATTAGATAATTTAAATTATTAGGCTGAAATAATTTAAAAAAACTTTAATTTCAATCAACTAATACATGTATTGAAATACAATGGTATCTACAAACCCTGATAGTACTTAGCATTTCATAGTATTTATATTTAATAGTAATTTATATTTAATATAAAACTTTAATTTATTAGTTAAATTTGGTTACATGCAAACATGAATCAATGTATCATGATTAATATATAGTGATTTTTTTTTTTTTTTTTAATTTCATTCAAATCATTTTAACAGATTATGCAAAAATTTTGCCAATTTACTGAAATATGCAATTAAATATTTACTTACCAAAATATAATCCTTAAAGTATTAGCTAACAATAAAACTAAGCAAACATAGGTAGAAAATCCATCAGCATTATCTGTTTTTTGAATTTCACGATATTGTGGTATATAGGGAACTACACCACCAAATATCATAGCCCCTGCACAAAACCATGTCACAATGTCTTGGAAGTGCAATGTTTCCCAAAAGTCAGATGAATTCCAGTACCATTCAGTAGACATATTGAATAAGGAAGTTCTTGTGATGCTATGGTTATTTACATTATCTAGAAAGAGATTGGTAGCAAAAAATTAAAAAATAAGTAAATGATAAAAATCAAGAATAAGTTGATAAAAATCAACAATAAATTAATGACAAAAAATCAATAATTTTTTTATTTCATCTACAAAATTTAATACTTTTCATAATTTTTAATTAAGTGAAATATTTGATATACTTGGAACAATCATGATTAAAAATTTGTAATAAAAGGCACTTTTACTGTGATATAAAAAAGTACTTTTATTGAAGTGAATATTTTAGTGACACATTACTCAATATGACTTTAAAAAATAAGTATTTTTCATGCAAAATGTTGCTGTATCAGCAAAGTTAATGAAACAAGAACTACAATATACTTCTCATTTATATAATTACTTACTTTAAAAGTTCAATGTTCTTTCTGTTATTTAATAATAACAGGAAGTTAGAGAAATTATTTGAATTTTTAGAAAATGAAATAACTTTATGTTAAACACATGCATATATTTACATGGAACATAAGAAAGGAAACTTTATTTTTGATGAAATTAATGTGGAATTTGAAAAATATTAGATACTTGTAAAAAATTATGATACACAATTAAAAATATTTTCAACTTTGGTATTATCAGACAAAAGGCATTTTCATCATGCTGTATTTGTATATGTAATTTCATTCGTTTGTTAGAACGCAAGTCAGAAAAAGAAATAATGTCGAAGATGTAATTATAGATAAGATGGGATATCAATCTACAATTACATCTAATCGTACCTACATCTATCGTGAAATTCAGAGGTTTCAAGAACGGCACGTTTTATGTCACTTGAATTTCAAAGTCTGAATAAGAATGATGTTCAACATTAAATTATACACAAGTATTTTATTATTAATATTTTATTAATTTCAAACCCTACATTCTTTTTTTTTTTTTTTTTTTCAGAATTTTCGAAATGACATAATCAATTATCTCGAAATTGATAAACATGTGGATGAACCTCTTTAGTTTTAATTATATAAATCTTTGGAGAATTAATTAATGATATAAACTCGGTAAGATAATGTTTTAATCAAATAATAATAATATTTTAATCTAATAATAATAGTATTTTAATCTAATAATAATAATAATATTTTAATCTAATAATAATCCCAGTCGATTTTTTTTTCAATTTATTTAGATAAACTTTAAAATAAGTTCAAGTAATAGAAATTTAAATCCAGGAGTTAAGTTACAATAAGTATAGGAAAATAATTATTTTAAATATATATATATATTAATCACCTGAATTTTGAGGAGAATTGGGATGCAGTTCTCCCAAGCATAATTGAACATATGCTATGTTTCATATCACGTAAACAGTGATGGGCCGAATGCATATGATCCGTGTAAATGAAACGAATCGTTACATCCCTATGTATGTTACGAATCATTCATTTTCATTCGCATCGAAATATCTCCTGCAGCCTGCTATATGAACTCGAATTAACTCGAACTTGAAACTAACTGTTTGAATCATAAGAAGTTCAAACAGTCTGTATGGTACCATAATTGTGGATTTGAAAATATTCGGCACTATATGGAATTGGCAATATAGTATGTGTTCGATGCTGTATGGTATATAGGAAATATGGATTTAGTATACAAACAACTAAATCAATAACATGCACTAACATTTTATTACACTATGGTGAGTCTTCAATTGTCAGGAGGAACATACATCTATAACATTGTAATGAATTTATTGAATAGGCATAGGCATGTGTTAAGAGATTTTTATATTATTTTCAAAACCATCAAAGCCGAAATAGTTATTGGTGCGCTAATCAATAACTGGATTTCTTGCTCTACATGTCTTACAATAATCACAACTGTTCAAGAAAACTAATTTGAATCAAATATATTTTGGAATTATCCAAACAAAGACAACGGGCATTGGCTGATCATCTGATGTAGAATGGTTGCATTGAGTGTTGGCACAGTACACTGAAGGTTGCCATTGTGAGCCTACCATAAAAATGAAGGTTTGACAAGATTTCTTCCCATCATTCTACTTGGAGTACAAACAACTTGGCACATCAATATCCATTCTACACCAGCTGTACTCCTTTATGGTGAAAACGTCCGGTTACGATGTAACTTCTTCGAAAATTTAACTAACGAATCTCAATATGAATTTGTTTAAAAATTGAGAAAAAATTTCAAGACTAAAACCTGTTCCATTTATAGACCATAGAAAGCAAAAATCATTAATTTTTAAAAGAATTAAAATCCTTTATCCTTATTTTCACCATCAAAATAAGAAGCCAATGTATAGAGTAAAAACTAAGCTTTTTGGATAACTTTACCGACATGGATACACCAGTTGGTCCCGCCAGAAAGGACTTCAAATATAAAACAATCCCGAATGAAAATCAACAGAAAACTTTATCAGTTATAATGGAAACCAAATGTGATCAGCCTTCTTGTCTTCGGATACCAAATTTTTATGTTCTAAAAGTTATCGAGAAAGTTAAGTTTGTACATTGCCATTTTCCAAAATCTATCAGAATAGGACGTGCAGTGCGATTTACTGCTCATTATACACTGAAGTGACAAAAGTCATGGGATACCTCTTAATATCGTGTCGGCCCTCCTTTCGCCCGGCGAAGTGCAGCAACTCGACGTGGCATGGACTCAACATGTCGTTGGAAGTCTTCTGCAGGAATATTGAGCCATGCTGTCTCGATAGACGTCCATAATTGTGAAAGCGTTGATGGTGCAGGATTTTGGGCACGAAACAGACCTCTCGATGATGTCCCATAAATGCTCGATGGGATTCATGTCGGGCGATCTAGGTGGCCAGATCATTCGTTGGAATTGTCCAGAATGTTCTTCAAACCAATCGCGAACAGTTGTGGCCCGGTGACATGGCGCATTGTCATCCATAAAAATCCCATTGTTGTTTGGGTACATGAAGTCCATGAATGGCTGCAAGTGATCTCAAGTAGCTGAACATAAGCATTTCCAGTCAATGTTCGGTCCAGTCGCACCAGAGGACCAAGTCCATGCCATGAAAAAACGGCCCACACCATTACGGAGCCACCACCAGCTTGAACAGTGCCTTGCTGACAGTTTGGGTCCATGGCTTCGTGGGGTCTGCGCCACACTCGAACCCTACCATCAGCTCTTACTATCGGAAATCGTGACTCATCGGACCAGGCCACGGTTTTCCATTCATCTAGGGACCAACCGATATGCTCACGTGCCCACGAGAGTCGCTGCAAGCGATGTCGTTCTGTCAGTAAAGGCACTCGAGTCGGTCTTCTGCTGGAATAGCCCAAGAAAGCCAAATTTCTCCGCACAGTTCTAACAGACAAGTCTCTTGTACGTCCCACATTGATTTCTGCGATTATTTGACGCAGTGATGCTTGTCTGTTAGAATTTACGACTCTTTGCAGACGTCGCCGGTCTCGGTCGTTAAGTGCAGGCGGTCGACCACTGCGCTGTCCATGGTGGGATGTTATGCCTGAAATGTCATACTCTCGGCACACTCTTGACACAGTGGATCTGGGAATGTTGAATTCCCTAACGATTTCCGAAATGGCATGACCCATGCGTCTAGCTCCAGCTAACATTCCGCGTTCAAAGTCTGTTAATTCCCGTCGTGCGGTCATCATCACGTCAAAACCTCTTCACATGAATAACTTGAACAGAAATGAAAGCTCTGTGAAAGCACTGCGCATTTATACCTGTTCTACGCGATGCTACTGCCATCTGAAAATTTGCATATTGCTATCCCATGACTTTTGTCACTTCAGTGTATTTGAAGAATTTTTATCATTCGTCACCTTAAACTATAGGGGAGTGATGTGGTGTCTCAATCTTTACGACTAGCGGATAAGCTCTCAATCGATTATTTTTGTTCTGTAAATTGAAAAACAATTAAACTTATAATTATGGAACTTCCCATTCAGTTCGCTTGTACACCTTTCGTATTGAACGTTAACTCGTAGCCTCTTATTTGTTACCTTTTATTGCTGCGATGATTTATTTATGTGTTTGTATATTATTTGCACATATGTTTTTTTTTAGTTAAATATTTTTATGTAGAACCTTTTTATTTTATTATACAATCATTTTTCACATATGGGATAACTCAATTACCATAAATGTTCAAATCAGTGATTGGTAAAACTGTCCTAGGTATTGTCATATAAATTCTGAATTCTATTGAAAATTCATAGAATATTTTGTTATACCATGTTCATTGTCATTAAGTAATGTCATTGCATTAAATAATGAAAGTCTTTTTTTTTGTTTTAAATTTAAGAAAAATTAGTAAATTCCTCTGATGCTTAAACTATTTAAAAGTATATACGAAATCTGCTATGTATTGTAAACATACAATATTGTGGGATAATCATATCGTTATTATCTACAGATGCTTTATCATTTTATCCCTTTGAGTTCTTTTTTATGCCTTTCTGACTTCTATATTCAAAAGTTTTTCAGGTAGTATAAGTACACTGCGGTTCTCATTTTCATCAATAGATGGCAGCATGAATATCGAAAATTTTCAAGGCTAATAGAAAATATTTTGGAACGAATATGATGAAAATTGCGTAATGGTATTACTATAAAAGCAAGAAAATAAGAATATTAAAAAAAAATAAATAAATAAAAATTGAAATTAATTCTTAGTTAACAAAATATAGCTAATTTTTCTCCGGTTTCACTATTATTCATTTAAAAAAAATATAATAATCAAAAAATACTACTGGATTACATTGCTATTATAATTGTGCGTTGTTTGTATATAATAAGTTTGAAATTATGCTATTGTGATGTCATCTTTTCTTTGCATTTTATAATTTTTTTTTTCTAACAATTACAAAACTATAAATATATAGTGAAAATAGGAATGGGTGACCAATTTTTTTAAATATAATATTTTTAAAAATTATACTTTCTTTCTTAAACACAATGAAACACTTCAGTGGAAAATTTGATATTTTTTTTGAAAATTAACTGAAAATATTTTAAATTTAAACGATTTTCTTTAATAATACAACAAATTTTTACTCTTTGTTTTGCGTTGATCCTCAAGGATCCCCATGAGAGAAATATTTCATGGTGATGGGATGTTTGAGGTAACATTAAAAAGACCTACAAAAACAATATTTTTCTTTTTATTGTTTTTAGAAAGGTTTTAAGATATACTATAAGAAGGCCTTAAAAACAAGTTGTGGAAATAAATTAGTAACATGATAATTTTTTTTAATAATATTTGGTGATGGAAGAATCATTTGAACTTGGTTTTCGTCGAACTGGTAGCTATCTAAATTTAGTATCTGCAACTCTTAGATCAAATTTCATATTAAATCTATCTTCTGAAATATTAAATACTAATAAATCTTTTCACAGTTTTTTTACTTGTATATTTTACCAGCAACTAATCGTGAATAGCAGGTTTCTTGCTGATAGCATCAATCAACTTCAAAATATCATATTTCACAAATAAATAAAATCGTACACACATAGGTAGTGAACAAATAATTATGAATTTTATACATCGAAAATATCCACACGCACACAACAGCAACAAGGATTTTGTCCATGGTTTAAAACAAAAATCATTAACAAGAAACATATCTTGAAGTTGTAAAAAAATATATTTTTGAAAACTTACAATAAAATACACCCTTTTTTCTATATATATATATATATATATATGAAGGTACATCTTTCAAGTACTCTTTAAACATAGCAAACTTTGTAAAAAAACTATCCATACAATTCTTAACAAAATTAATACATTTAATTTCCTAGTAGGAAAGGTTGAGCCATGGCTCATGTATTCCTCATTTCAGTGTCATAAGGTTACCCACTACCACCGATTTTGTTTATTATGCTTTTACTAAATAAAACATGCAACTTTCTATTGCAGCTTAAAACAAAATTTAGATTTACAAAAATGTTCAAAACACTCACTTAAATATTTTCTTCATAATGGGAAACAAGTAATATAAAAAAAAATGTTTTAAAGTCAATTCCTACTTTCTTTTTCATTATAGTGCAGAAAGTCCTTTATAAATAATTTTCATTCATCTTTTAAGTTTATCTAGCGCCATCTATTGGTAGATATAGGCAACTTAAATCAAAAAAAAAAAATTTTAATTAATGAATTAAATTTTTATTACTAAATTAATATTTGAAAAACTGTATTAACATCAAATGTCACTACAAGTTCAAAAAAATGTATTTGAAGTTGAGTGGATGAATAAAAAGTATTTTATTAACGATCGAATATTGGAACAAGATATATATAGGGAGAGTGTGAGCTAATAGAAGGAATTGAAAAAAAGTAGGTATTGATCAATACGCTTTAAAAATGGCACTATATAATGGCTAGATATGCAATTTCTTTTTCTTATGTTTAGAACTATAAATATGTTAACACTTTACCAATTTTGGAAAAGAAAAATTAACCTACCATAGGAGAAAATAAGGGTGGTTCAAGTATCTGGCAACTGGCAACTGGCGTACCGATTACGGAGTACCAACAGGGGGAAATACCCCACAACCTCCTCATCTTAATTAATAAATAAGTTTAGAATTCTAATGGCTGCTTAATTAATGTTAGTAAAAAATTTAAGATATGTTTCTAAAAATTCTATGTATGGTACTCAAAAAAAAAAAAAAAGGAAAAAATACTATTTATAAAAAGTAAGATAAAAAAAAAAAAGAATTTAAAAGTTAAGTTTTAAATTCGGTACAATTAGGGACCAGTTGTCGATGCCGTAAACTATTTCAAAACGTAAACAAACCACCCAACCCTTTGTTTACAAATCACTGATTGGAAATCATGCTGAACGGTGAGAGCCAATAGGAGCATCTGAAAGGTAAAATATTAAAAACAAAGTCCCCAAAAAAAAGGACCCATCACAGAACCTGTGATTCTTTTTTAATTTTATAATTTTTATTTGGTTTTCAATTTTATAATTTTTGTTTGGTTTTCGATTTTATAATTTTTATAATTTTTATGTCTAATCCTTTTATTTCCTTACAAAAAAAGGGGTAAAAAGCGTACGAAAAATAAAATAAAAACCTAACTTAGTTACTAGTCGGAAAGTCACGAATGAATTTAAAGCACAACGTAGCAATAAAAAGGGAATAGAAAAGGAACAGAGTTCTGATCTGAACCCTCAACCTCGCGGTCAAAGATCCGAATCTTTACCTCTGCGCCAGTTCGTCAAAATTAAGTTTACAATTAGTTTTTAAGCCAAAAGTAATCGTCAGATACGCATTGAGATAACTTCTCAATGAGCAAGGCTCACTCCATTACCTGAACTCGCTTGCGCTTGTTCAGAGTAACAGCCATGGTGTTTCTTAAGTTTAGGAAAACACTCATAGGAGACGTCGTAGACTGCCCGTGGTCTTTTTTTGGGAGCTCTTCACCCCAGGGTGATAGGTTGGCAGTCGACGGATTAACTCATTGCTAATCTGAGAACATTTTTCAAGAAAATTCTTTGAAATTTTGATTATATAATTAGGAATAGGTTCGACGTCTAGATCTCTATGGATGATCTTACGACGAACGAACCATGGTGCGTCAGCAATCATAGCCAGGTGTTTATTTTGGAAAACCTGGAGTCTCTTTATATTTGTCAGTGAGGTAGAGGCCCAGATAGGACTACCATAAACCAGGATAGGTCTAATGATAGACTTGTAGAGCAGAAGCTTGTGTTTGATCGCAAGCCTACTCTTTCGAGAAATTAGGCAGTGGAGTTTAATACTCGCACCAGTTGCTTTAGCAACTGTATTCTTAATATGGGAATTGAATGATAATTTTGGGTCTAGAAACAACCCCAGGTATCTATATTCAGTTACCCAGGGGACGGGCTGGCCAAAAAGAGTGATACTCCCTAATGGAGAAAACGCGATCTTCCGAGTAAATAGCATACAGGCAGATTTCGTGGCATTAACTTTAATTTTCCAGGTGGTTAACCATTTTTCTAAATTGTAGACTGAATATTGTAGGTCTTTAACAGCAAGCTGAGGTGATTTGTTCTGTGTGGCTATCGCCGTATCATCAGCATAGCAAAAAGAGAGGTTTGTGCGTCTCTCGGAATATCGTTGATGTAAATGTTGAAAAGGGCGGGCGCTAGGAGCGACCCTTGAGGAACTCCCCTTCTATTGGTCGGGTTGAGGACGTAACTCTAACTAAGAAATCTCGGGCTTGTAAGTAAGAGCAAAGAATCTTAACAATTTGGGGTGAAAAATCAAGTCGCATGAGCTTGAATAATAAGCCATTATGCCAAATTTTGTCAACGGCTTTGGCTACGTCCAAAAATAATATTCCCGTAGATTTGCGTTCGTTAAAGCCGTCGTGAATCAGCTCTGTCAACCTAAGTAATTGGTGACAGGTTTCTAATTGCCTTCTAAAACCAAATTGTTCAGGGATAATTAAATTATGAAGATCGCAATGCTGATTCAGGCGTTTAAGTAACGCAGATTCGAATATTTTGCTCAAGCTACTAAGTAGTGAGATAGGACGGTAATTATGAGGGTAAGCCAAATTAGCATTTGGCTTAGGAATGGGGCATACTACGGCAGTCTTCCAGCAAGATGGGAAATGACAGATCCTAAGTAGAAAGTTAAAAAGAATGGTAATATACAGAATAAATTTAATAGGAGTGGACTTTAACATGCGATTATTAATAAGATCCAGACCAGGGGTTTTATTGTTCTTAAACTTTCTGATAATTTCACAGACTTCTTTTGGAGTAATTAAATCTAAATTGTTGACATGTGGTCTTTGTAAGAAATCTGTGACTGTAGAGTTGGCGTGTTCGAAGAAATTTCTATCTTCAACATCGTGATTGAGTTCAAATTGAGATTTGAGACTGTCTGCGAGCAGTTCCGCTTTGTCTTCTGGGGAATAAGCTGCTCGGCCGTTGGCACCCTGCAAGGGCGGAATGTTGTGATATTGTTTGCGTAGGAGGGAACATTTCTTCCAAAGTGATGTTGACTCAGGCGTCAGGGCCTCTATGTCGTCTTGCCAGCGTTGCTGTGTAAAGACAGTAATGGCTTCTCTAATATCAATTAGAGAGCGGTAATATTGTCGTAGGAACTTTGGATCTCTCGTCCTTTGCCACCTACGACGGTAATAGTTTCTAAGCTTGATGTTATATTTAATATGCTGAGGGAATCTAATCGGTGGAGGTTTGAATTTAGGGGAAGAACTTTCCTGCAGACATGTGACGTAGATGTTACTTAATTCTGCTATTCTTTCATCTGCATCAACTTTGGTGATTAATTTAAAGCTTGGGAGTTTTTTACTATCCATCACATGTCTGAAGTTCTCCCAATTAGTATTTAATTGGTTAGGAACTTTCAGTGATTCAGGGCTGGTATCAAGGGTTAAGATAACGGGGAGGTGGTCAGAATCTAAATCTGTAAGCACCTCAATATCATAGTTAAAGGGGATAAATTTAAAGAAAGCAAGATCGAGTACATTACCTCGATGATTATTATTTCTAATGTCAATTCTAGTAACTTTAAGGGGGGGGAACAACTTTCACGTCCCTTTGACTTTGGAGGAAACGATTTAGGTTAAACCCGTATCTGTTTGAATGTCCAAAGTTCCAAGAGGAGTGAAGAGCGTTGAAATCACCAGCGAGAATCACATTGTTTCCCATTTTTAGAAGTTTATTAAAGTCCTCCACCGGGAAACCACCTGGAAGGCTAGGCTTAACATAAGTGGAAACAATTTTAATTGGAGGGTAATTACTAATTTTAATTTCAATGACAGTAGCGTCGATGTGATCAAGAGTGGGAGTAGGAAGGCTATGATGATTGATACTATTTTTGATGTAGATACCTGTTCCGCCACTTACTCGGGTAGGAAGCTGGTTGGGTCTATCAGTACGATAGAACCGGTAATTAGCGATCAAAGGGTTATAACCAGGAGGTAATTTTGTCTCCTGAACCAAAAATACATCAAGATTCTGCTCTGCTAGGAACTCCCTAACCTCGTGAATTTTGGAACGTAACGAATTAGCGTTCCAGAAACCAATTGAAAGAGACCCAGACCCGAAGTGAGTTAAGCCGTGAGGAACTGACTTTCTGAAAAGACATTAGTATACGCCTCAAAGAGGTGATACGTCATGTCGAATCTGTTTTGGCAATTCCTCATTTTGTCTTTTGCTAGCCCAAATGCTCGCAATATAATTTGACCGTGAGATGGATTGTCTCTTACGAGATCCATCAAACACTGAAAAATCTCCGTTAAAGAACACTCCGAAGAGGCCGTAACGGGTGCGGAGCTATTCGTGGTAGTAGCAGGCAGCGGCTCCCTAACTATGATTGGCTGGGGGCGGGGCCTACTGACTTTTCTTCGTTCCCCTGGCGGAGAATTTGGGAAAAAGCCATTGCAGGCTGGACGGTACGACTAGTAAAGGTCGATGGCTGCGTCCTGGCTGAAACCTGTGGTATAGGTTTGGAAGAGGTGGGGGGTTTTTTAGATTTATATACAGGTTGCTTTTTCGCACCGGGTTTTTGTCCGGGCTTGGGCATACGGGGGCATCCGCGCCAGTTTGCGGCGTGAGCTCCTCCACAATTTGCACATTTAAGTGGCTGGTCTAATTCTAATTTGCACTCTTTTGCTCTATGGGGGCCAGAGCACTTAACGCAGCGTGTTGGAAGCCGGCATACTTCCGACGAGTGGAAATAGCCGTGGCAATTCCAGCAAACAGATGGGCCCGGTTGCCCTCTATAACTTTCCACACTGACTCTCAGACCGAGGAGAGTGGTGAGGCTATATATCTCCTCTGTTTTCGAGGACGGAGATAGTTGTAGATAAAGGAGGGGCATAGGCTCCCTGGTTCGGAATTTTGACTTCCGAGCTATCTTAATAAGGGGGAATTGCAAAGCTCGGAGTTCGGCCTCAATATCTTCTACGGGAGTGTGACCAGGGAGTCCTCGGAGCACGACTTTAATTGGTTGGTCCTTTTGTAACATAAGAGACTTGAAAGGCGTCCCGTCGCTTTCAAGAATCTGGGCAAGGGTCCTGTATTCAGGCTCGTTTTCCACTGTGATCTTTAAAAATTGACCAGATAACTTAGCCTGAATGCTAGGTACCTTCACGCGAAGTTGGTTAAGGGTGTTCCACCATTTGCCCTTAGCGGACACAAAGAATGGTGGGATCCTAACCGGTTTTTTAAATTGTGGAGTGCTCACATTTTTGTCAGCAGCCATCGAAGTGTTAGGGGTGTTAGTAGTAGGGGTAAATGCAGCCATATTTACCCTTTTGTCTTTCTTGGTTCAAGTATCCTATATCATCAAGTATCCTCACTATTCCCTGTTTAGTTCATTTTTTAATAAACAGAAACTATAATTTTAAAGACAAAAGTAGTGTATTTCAACGATTGATTGTCTGGAGACAAAAAATGATAATTTCTGTTAAGAGAATGTATAGTAATTTTCTTTTCTGTTTTTTTCTTCACTTTTCACTTGGAATTTTTCTGTTTTTAACAATAAGAATTTCCATTTTTCACTATTAAACATATTTATGTATCCTCTTAAAAACTCTGAAACTTAAAAAAGGTAGTATTTTTCTATACCATTCACTATAATACCAGTACACATAATATCGATACAAGTCACCAATTTTATAAATTCCATTAAAAAGGAGGAAAAAATACTCTTAAATTTTTTTTTTTTTTTATTGATTGAAAAATCCATGTAACAAATCTTTGATTGTTAATGCGTTTTTAAATGATACATTTTTCAGATTATACAGTTTAAGTTATTAATATAATACAGTAATCTCTACCACCAAAAGTAAAGTGGGCATCCCTAATAACTCCAGCAATCATCATTACATCTTCACAAAAGTGGTACTCTTGAAAACAATTCGAAGAGAATTCTCTCATGGTGAAAAGTAGTCCACAAACAAAAATTAATTTGTGTGATTGATTAATTGCTAAATTCGAAATTTTTTCATTACGAAACCAACATTTTTGACGCTATCGATATAGCTTATATAAAGTTCTGTTCAAATTGGAATTTATATTTCAAAATTATAATTTGCTCCAGAGTTATGGGAAAGGTCCTATATCTAAAGTTACAATCATTTCATTTTTTAATTGAATATTTTATTACCATCTTTTTAGGGTGATTACTAAGCAAAAGCAAAAAGTATTTACGTGGTTTTATTGAAAAATATTAGAAAATGATAAAAATAATTAAGATTATTCATTTAATCGATCGTAATTGTACAATTTTTACTATTTTATCTTGATTATAGAATTTATTTCCAATATGAACTTCATAATATCTTACGATTAAGTGAACGATAAATAGCTAAAATTTATTCTAAGATCACCTAATCAAATAATGTCATTTTTCAGTTCCTTCTATTAGCTCACACTCTCAATATATATATCTTGTTCAAATTTTCAATCGTTCATAAAATACATTTTTATTCATCCACTCAAGTTCAAATACATTTTTTTGGACTTGTAGTGGGTGACACTTGTTGTTAATTACAATTTTTCAAATATTAATACAGTAATTAAATTAAATTAATTAATTTTAGTTTTTTTAGATTTAAGTTGCATATATCTACCAATAGATGGCGCCAGATAAACTTTAAAGAAAATGAATGAAAATTATTTATAAAGGACTTTTTTGCGATATAGTGAAAAAAAGTAGGAATTGACTTTAATTTTTTTTTTTTTTTTTTTTTGTATTACTTGTTTTACATACTTCTTAAAGGTTTCTAAAATAGTGACATGCAAGTAAAAACAAATAATGATAAGGAATATTAGTGAGATTT
The DNA here is from genome assembly GCA_021605095.1 of Caerostris extrusa. Classification (NCBI taxonomy): domain Eukaryota; kingdom Metazoa; phylum Arthropoda; class Arachnida; order Araneae; family Araneidae; genus Caerostris; species Caerostris extrusa. The sequence continues at coordinate 36,038 of BPLR01007330.1, forward strand.
AATTCAAAGTAGTTGCATTTATCAAATATAGTTTTGAGTGTACAGGGTGAAGAAGTAGGCGGTAGTTAAGTAGTTCTTTTCAGCACTGGGTATTTACTGTTAATTGATGAAAGGGAATTAATTATTTGCGAGACTGTGGTTTAATAAAAACAGAAATGTATGGGAATTTTTAGCACGAAGTTTTTAAATTTTTTAGAAAATTGATTACAAAATTAATTAATTAATATTTTTTTCTCTCTTAATACGATTATTCAAAATTTTCAGTTTAAAATAATTTAAACGCATAAATTGTGTTAAATGTAATTAATAAAGTTGCATAGAATTGAAACTCAATATTCCAAGTTAACATGTCATTATTAATTGATAGAAATATATAATATAAGAAATACATTATATTAAAATTATTAGATAATTTAAAAAAATAGACTGTTCATTTTTAGTAATTATGTAATCATTGTATTGTTTATTCATTTCGAATATTCTTATTAATATCAATGGTTTGTAATCCAATTTATTATTTTAATATAAATAAATATACTTATTTTTAATTTATTTTATAATTTTTCATTTATGTACGTATTTATTTATTTAATGTTTGATTAATATGCCCATAATTTTTTTTTTTTTCGTATTTTTGATTTAATGACTTTATATATTTTATTAATTTTTTTATAATAAAATTTAAGATAAATATAAAACACGTTTTTTTTATATTTTATTTGCGTGATGATATTAAATATTTAATATTAATATAATTTTATTAAATAAGAAAAAAATATTTAAAAATGTTTTTCTTTAAAATTTAATTTTTTAAAATAGCTGAACTAATTTAACTCTCATTTTAGCTTATTTGAAATACAATATCCCCCCCCCAAAAAAAAATATATATATATATATATTATTCTATAATGTAAGTTTAACTAATTTTATTTAGCACGCAGAGTGAGCCCATTCTGATTTAAAGAAGAAATATGTTAATAGTTTTAATAAAGCAAATGAATGATTAATTATTTTTATTTTAAAATTAAAGCATAAAGTACGAATAATTATTTTGAGAATTATTAAGTGTTTAATCTATTGTTTTTAGGATTTTATAAAGTCAAATAACTATAATTTTTCTATTCAGAGAATTATAGTTATTTACCTTGGGGATTCTTAATTTAATCATTCAGGAAAAATATAGAACTCTTCCCAAAATTATAAATATTTTTAAAATAAAAAAGGTATTACTAAATGTTTAAAAGAATTAAATTAAGTTTAAAAATAATGCAACCAAATTTATTATTCAATTAATTATTGTATTCGGAATTAATTATTTTCATTTTAACTTTTCTCTTTCTGACTTAAATAATAAATAAAAAGCGTTATAAATATAATAAAAGTTTTATCATTATAATCTCATTTACTCAAAAACAGATGTACAAGGAGAAAAAAAAATTCAGTTTGTAAACGAATGTCTTACATAAATTTTTGTTATAACATTGTGGAAGATTTTTTTTTTTAAAGTTTTATTCAATTTTTTTTTTTTATTATTATTTTCCTTTTTTTTTTCTTTCGTTTTTAGAATAATAACCTATATAGGTTAAAATATTTACAAAGCATTGTTATTATTTAAAAAATAGCTCAGGCACAACTAAGTATATTTGTAAATGTCATATAATGAACGATATTATGTTCACATGTGATAAAAATAAAGTGATATAACAAGATAGTTAAGTAAACTATAAACATAAGTTCTTAATAATGACGAATTTCTACAGAAATATATTAATTATTATGGACCCATTCAGAAAAAAATTGTCCAGCTTTTCATATTCATATTGTGGATAAATACTTTTACCTTCTTTATATATAAACAGCAATTACTATATATAGTTTTAAAATACTACCATTGCCGAGATTTTATTTTATTCAATTCCTTCTATTAGCTCACACTCTCCCTATATATATCTTGTTTAAATTTTCAATCGTTAATAAAATACTTTTCATTCATCCACTCAAGTTCAAATACATTTTTTGGACTTGGAGTGGAGGACACTGGATATTAATACAGATTTTTCAAATCTTAATTCATTAATTAAATTTAATTAATTAATTTTAGTTTTTAGATTTAAGTTGCACATATCTACCAATAGATGGCGCCAGATAAACTTAAAAAAATGAATGAAAATTATTTCTAAAGGACTTTCTGCAATATAGTGGAAAAAAAAAGTAGGAATTGTCTTAAATTTTTTTTTTTTTTTTTTTTTACTTGTTTTATTTTTAAACGCAACAATCATTGTACATGCAACCGAAATAGCAGATGCTTAGATTTAATACGGTATGCAAAAAACTCTCTATTGTTCCACTTTTTTTCCCTCCCCTTAACTGAATTTTATCGTATCGATATTCGAAACGATGGATGAAAAAAAGTTTACAAACATTTTAGTTTCATATAGAAAGTATTTGATTTTTAATGTTTTATTCTTTCCTAAACATTTATACCTTTCATGACTTTTTCCTTTTTGGAAAATGACGTGTTGACTTATTATGACTCGTTGGTAACTGTTAAATAAGTTGTTCTTACGAAACCACATCTAAATTGTTCTTCAAAATAACGATGCTGTGATCTTCCGGTTTCTTTTACAAAGGAAATTAAAAATTCCATTCTGTTTTCTATTTCATGCTGCAAAATTCCACGATTCACCAGCTATTCTATCGAGTGACAAATTTGTTTTTCATAATTATTTCCATTCTTGAATACCATTAAATATAAACATTCTATTTTAAAATTTGAATACCTGTTTGTAATAAGATAAAAATTATTTATCAAATGTTTTTTTAATATGTATTATTAATGTAAAATAAAAATTACGCTGGAAACAATGTTAAATTAGAAAAATATTAACTTTCTAGTCAACGAAGAATAGTTTTGTTCTCTAAGAATGCATTAGATACGTTCAATTCTTAATATATTCATTTTAAAAACTATTCAATTATTATTTTTATTGCAGATAATTAAAAAGAACAATATTGTTATCAATCACTAAATTACAAAAACAAATTTATTCAATTAAATTTTGTATGAAATGTTCTTATTAATTATTTGTATTTTACCTATTTGCAATAAATAACGTGGAAAGTTTTTAATCAACTTCAGCTTTAAAACAATTATTAAAATAATTTCAACCTAAATTCGTGCTTTGGATTAAAATTATATATCTTAGAAATTAATGATTTTTCATGTAAATACTTTATTTACCCTTTTTTTGTCTTATTTTTCTCTTAAAAAAAAAACCAAATAATTTATAACTAACTAATTAACTCCCTGGCACTACAGTCCATGACGGGTCAAAGCCGTCGGCCTATTGGCAGATTTGGAGATGGGAGAGGGTTTGTTTTTACAGAGTAAGGTTGTCAGCTCTACTCCCAAAGCTCTACAGTCATATTAGACAGGGAGTTAAGATTTAAAGTGGATTGCGAACCACTACAAACATCCATCGCACCGAGCCCCAGAGCAATGGTCACTCACCCATCAGGCACTTCAGGTAGTTTATGATGTAACGCAATTATAGTTTGGCAACATTATTTTTCCTGTTAAGAATGTCAAAGTTATCAAAAGAACCTCTAACGTAACATCAATTTTCAATTTTTGACTTTTACACCAGATCACAGTGGAGAACTTTACCTGGAAAAACGTCATTGTACAATGTTTTAATTGTAATTTTTTCATCACGTTATCAACAGCTGCAGACGTACTACCATACCGTATTAAATGCGAAAAAGAATACAATAAATGGATAGCTTAAAAAACTAAAAAACACGCTTTTAGAGTTAATCAATCTAAAAAGTAAAAAATAATTGTTAACATAAGAATAAAATGGCTGACGAGAAAATGAATGTCACTGTTCTAATAGCGTGGGGTGCTCGATATCAATCGTTATAATTTTTCACTAGTTTCATTCCGTAATGCAGAGTTAGTTTAAAAATGTCATACAAAGCACCCCACGCTTTTAGAACAGTGACATTCATTTTCTCGTCAGCCATTTTATTCTTATGTTAACAATTATTTTTTACTTTTTAGATTGATTAACTCTAAAAGCGTGTTTTTAGTTTTTTTAAGCTATTCATTTATTTTTTACTTTTTAGTTTGATTAACTCTAAAAGCATGTTTTTAGTGTTTTTAAACTATACTATTTAAATGAGGTCCCAGTACGCAGGAGTGGAACTATAGTTCTTACAATAATGTAATTGTGAGTAAAACAAAGGCTAAATGCGAATAGTCTGTTGTGCCACTGTTCCACGCAGGTTTGAATGTCTTTACTGAATACTTTCATTCCACATAGGTTAAATTGTTGTTCATAAGTTAAAATAAAAATCTCTAATCCTGGCGATCCTAATCATGATGAGGTAATATACTTATCAAACTATTTTAGTGTCGTCGGTCCTTGATAAGTCTACAACGTTTCAATGAAATCTGCATCGCTTAAAGTAGGGCAAAAATCGAGTCCAAAGAGCCAGTTACAAACAAACAAACATACAGGTGAAACTAATATAAAAGCGTATTAAAAAGAATCAATTGTTTTTTTTTTAAAGATGCCTGTAAATGTTTCTTTGCAGCTTAAATAGTGTATATGAGGAGAAACATATCTCAGGGGAAAAGTCAGTTACATACATACAAACATACAGGTAGGGCAACGGGCAACGGCATACCTGTTACGGAGTTCCAAGGTGGTTTTAAGAACCACAATACCTCCACATCTTAAGTTAAATAGAAAATTTGCATTAATGAATTTGCTTCAATTATAGAATGTTAATAAAATAAAATAAAACAATTAAAATTTAGGAAAAATATCTCTTGCTTGAGAACAATTAAAGCAAGAGATCGAAAAAGTTTAAAGAAAACTATAGGTACAATTAGGAGTCCGTTGACGATGCCAAAAAAAAAAAAAAGATACAAGGTTAAAGTTAAAATTAAAAAATTAAAATTATTAAAAATATAGGAAAAGAAAATATGCAGTAGCACAAAATAACTTCCCTGTTCTTTCAGAACGTTCGAAGAAGTGCTGTGCACCTTTTCGAATCCGAGAGGCGTGTCGCGACCTTCACGATCGCGGGGGACGACCACGACGACGGTGGGTCCCTCTGAACATACAGGTAAAGCTAATAAAAGCGTATTAAAAAGAGAGAATGCCAATTGCAGTGGAAAAGATCAACACGCCTTCCTGGAAAGGCTGCAAGGGTTATCCCAAATCAGGAAAGGATAAATCATTGCTAAACTTATCAATAAATTTCACAAGCAGCAAAATGAACCCTCACATTTCTACACTTAATTACTCAAGTTTGCACCAAACCAGGTACAAAAATAACGTCTCCCAAAAGCCTCCTCATCACCTGCTGCTGATAATTGAGTCATAACTGACTGACTCTTGGGCAACTTTTACTTCTAAAAGAATTATTGTTGTTGCTATTTCTTATCCCACTATAGACAGCAACATCTAGACCAAGTCCAAGAACTCGTGTGGTGTCATGGAAGGAGGGAAAGGGGGTGGGGCAGCTTCTGTTGTAATGGAGCACCCGTACTTGGTCTGGTCCAGAAGTCTGACTTGGCTTGTTGTCGCTGAATTAGGAGGACAGTGCTTTCTGGGAGGTCTTTTAGGGGAACTAACTCCGCCTTTGTGTATCGTATGGGAGAAAATCAGGAAAGCTCCCACCAATTTAGTCCGACTAACAAGGAAAGATGTTGAACATCCCAAAATCGTATCTTCTCGTTTGTGAAGCTGTGTCTACAACAAAACCGCCAGGGCATTGAACCTCAGCCTTAATGGTCACCAGCAGCGCGCTTTGCGAGTGAAGTATACGAGTCGGATTCTGAAAGAATTGGAAAGCATCATTGATGCCTTTCTCAATCTCCTGAAATTAATGAAGAAATAACAAGAAGTAAGAACATAGATTGACAAGTTTGTTATCCTACTTGAGGCTTTGTCCTCTTGCAGGATAGTTTAAACATCTCAATGCTCAATATATCAACAGCATCAAATTTTAAATTGATTTCTTCAAGTTCTCAATTTTATCGTAGTGTAGATAGGGACACTGAGGGGCAAAAAGGGTTCCATAAGAACATCCAAACTAAAAATTAATGTTTTAAATCATTCATAAGTACGCGCTTTTGATAATGTTGGTCTTAAAATAATCAAAAATATTTTAAAAGAGAATTTTATTTTAAATACTTATGGGTAATTTATTTTTCGTATCTTTTCTTTCTCTTGATTATTGATATATTTGGGTTAAAAGCTTTCATCGCGGTTAAAATTAAATTTCAAAATAAAATAAATAAGATTTTGAAATATTATTTAATAAAAAAATTCGAATGATATAAAATATGCATTTTCCAAGAAATGAAAAGCGTCCTTTTTAAAAAACATCAGCACTATCAAGCATTTTAATTGAAGTTTATTTTTAAAAAAAATGTTATATGAAAAATTCAAAATAATGAGAAAAAGTAATTTTATTAGTATTAACATGAAATCATTGATCAAACAAAGATGACAGCTATGCAATTTTTGAAGATTTATTATGTATTGAATATTTATATAAAACTTTGTTGCGTATACAATTTTAGATTCTTTTTCATTTAAAAATACTTTCGTTTCAAGTATATTTAACTATGAATACTTGAATTGCATTAATCATTATATTTAACTCAAAATAGAAACTAAAATTCTGTTTGTTCATATGAAAATGTATTCGTAAATCCGGGATGAAGATTGTATGAACTTTGAGTAAAAAAATACTTATTTTAAATGAAGAAAAATAAAGATTGAAAATAAATAAAATTAAACTGCAAAACTTTCATCAAAATGAAAAACATATTTAAGTATCTATTGAAAAGGTTGTAAATATCTTTTTTTTATTTATTTTGTTTAACTGATGAGTAATATAGATTTTTTATAGGATTACGTTATATATATGATTATGATTATACAACAATAATACAGTTAATGATATATATATAATATAAAACATATTTGTGTATAATACTATTTGAGTGAGACAATAAGTTGTTTTATGTCATCTAATGTAAGAAAATGGGGAAGATTCAACCTCGGGTGTATTATAGTCATTGGAAATTATATCAGTGCCTTGCATATATTATGACACTGCATCACTATCGTTTACTGGATTTTCTGTAAAACAGAATGTAAATGCAGTGCTGTAATCTCCTGAAAGTCCTCCTAAGTGTAATACTCCTTCCTTCTCTTCTGTGATATATATAGCAGTAATGGCAAAGCCTTTGGAGAATCGAGTTAAATTTTGTTCATTATTTTTCAATTCTTTCTATTAGCTCACACACTCACTATATATATCTTGTCAAAATTTTCAATCGTTCATAAAATACTTTTTATTCATCCACTGAAGTTCAAATTTTTTTTTTGAACTTGTAGTGGATGACACTTGATGCTAATACAGTTTTTTTTCAAATATTAATTCAGTAATTAAATTTAATTAATTAATTTTAGTTTTTAGATTTAAGTTGCATATATATACCAATAGATGGCGCCAGATAAACTTAAAAAAAAATGAATGAAAATTATTTATAAAGGACTTTCTGCAATATAGTGAAAAAAAGTAGGAATTGACTTAATTTTTTTTTTATATATATATTACTTGCTTTTAATACTATTTCGTAGATTACTAAATCAGTCGCGTTACTTGCAAATAAGAGAACGGGGGAATTTTGGTAAAAGCGCATTAATACAGTTTTGGCAATTCAAATTCAAATTTTTCAAACCAAATTTATCTTTTGCAAATGAATTATAACTTTTTGCAAAGTGCGTTTGTAGACATGTATGTATGTATGTATGCATGTGTGAGCATATACATTTTTGTTTGAGTGTGTATTCATGTGTACGTATTTATGTATGTACATGTGCATGTTTTCGTATGGTCATATATGTTATGTATGTTTATGTGTATGTGTGTGCATTTTATGCGTATATATGTGAGTATGTACGAGGGTAACTCTGAAATTTTTGAGACAGTCGCATACGTCAAACGCAGAAAAAAAAATATATATTCATTAAATTTATAAATTTGAACTTTTTATGGACGAAGATGATAATGTGTGGCAACAATTGCAATTTAGGTGTCGTCGAATAGATTTTGGAAGAAAGGAAAATGGAATTGACTCGAGAGCATTATCGCGCTATGATTTTCTATGATTTTAAAGTAGGGTTAAACCATTGCCTTCAACGTCTACAACTAGCATATGGTGAAGAAGCTCCATCTCGTGCTACTGTATTTAGATGGTTTACAGAATTTCGTAGAGGTCGAAGTTCTCTACTAGATCAAGAACACACAGGAAGACCTTCATCAGCTGTAGTTCCAGAAAATGTGTCGGCCATACGAAAATTGTTAGTCGAGGATAATCGTTGCATTTACCAAATGATACAGAAGAAACTTAACATTGGATCCGCAGCTATACATTGAATTGCTTATGAAGAACTGCATATGAAAAAAATTAGTTTGTCGTTGGGTCCCCCAAAATTTAACAGAACTCCAAAAAAACGGAGCGTGTTAGAATCTGCAAAGAAACCATAAAATTACTTAACGATGGTGAACACCGCCTTATTTCTAAAATCATAACTGGTGATGAAACTTGCATACCGTTATTCGACGTTCCAACACGACAAGAAAGTAAGGTATGGGTCTTTAAAAGATGACGCCGAATTAACAATGGTGAAAAGACAACGAGCAATGAAAAAGTAATGTATTCCGTTTTATTCAGAAGTATGGGACTGGTCAATGCTATCAAGCTGGAGGGACAGAAGACAGTCACAGCTAACTGGTACACCGCTAAGTGTCTTCCAGAAATTCTTCAAGAAGTGAATGTAAGGGGACTCATGCTTCACCATGATAATGCATCTTCTCATACGGCAAGATCGACAATCGAATTTCTTAAACAAAAACACACCAAAGTGATAGAACATCCACCCTATTCCCCTGATCTTGCAATATGTGGCTTTTGGCTTTATTTTTATCTCAAGAAAAATTTATGAGGTCGCCGTTTTTCATTCCGAAGATGAGATTGATGAGGCTATAAAAGCATATTTTTTTATCAATTCCAAGAAATGGATGGCGTGAAGCATTTAATCTTTGGAAAAATCGTCTGCAAAAGTGCATTGATGTTGGAACTGATGTTGTACTTTGAACACTCTTAAAATTTGGTAAGCTAAACTTGTACCATTTAGCCGTATCTCAAAAATTTCAGAGTGACCCTCGTATATGTGCATGCGTATGTATGTATGCGTGTATGCATGTATATAGGAACTTCTGTGTACTTGTGTATATGTACGTACGAATGTATGTATATGTATGAACGTACATGTACGTGTACATGCATTTACATGTAATGTATGTATGTCTGCATGCATGTGCGTTTGTAAATCTGTATGCGCGTATGCAGCCATATATGTATATGCATGTGCACGTGGGCACATACATACATACATTCCCACAAACACACATCTGAAAAGTTTCTTTTATACCTTGTATAATGATTAAAGGGCCTGAATGGCCGAGTGGCTAGCGCTGTGGCGCTTGGTACGACAGGTTTCAGGTTCGAGTCCCGGCAGTGCCCTGGATATTTGTAGTGGTTCGGAATCCACTTTAAGCCGTAGGTCCCGGTCTCATACGACTGTTGGGCGTAGAGCTGGCAACCCTACCCCGTAAAAAAGAAAAAACATCTCTCGTCTTGAAATCTACCAGTAGTTAGGCTGCCCACTTGGCCCACGCTGGGCTGTTGCGCCAATGATGATGATGAGGATAATGATTAAATATTTCTAATTACATTTTTTTGAATATCAAGCCTATTTTCAAAAATTACTTTTGTGGTTTGGAAACGTTTTTGTGTCTGAGGGAAATATTTCATGAATTGTGGGAAATATTTCATTTTCGAATCTTTAGTGAAATTGTCATTTCACTAAAGATTCGAAAATGAAATATTTTTGATAAATAATAATAAGTAAGTGATTTTGATAAGTAAGTAATTTTGAAAAGTATTTATAATAAGTTTTGACATAAATATTTTAATATTTTCAGATATTACTACGACTTATTCACTTACTAGAAATTTTTTATTCATTTCATTGAAATATTAAATGATGTCCCATGAGGACATTAAATCACTTAATCAATTTATATTTGAAAATTCGTCATAACTACTGTTTTTTTTCATCCAAAAGAGTTTTACTTCTTTTAATAAAATAAGGACTGTAACCGAGCCTTCGAACAGTATTGTATGTCAAAATCCCAAAATTTTGGCACTGAATTTCCTCTAATATTGCCTAAATTTCGTTTATTAAGATCGAAATAGCAACTCGTGAATTTAATTATAACTGGTATTACATCGAAAATGTGTTTAAACTTTGCTTTACACATAGGACTTTTTGGTGTATTTTATAATGAAATTCAATCCGACAATTCTATTATTTTTGATTATTTTAATCATTCATGCTGAATAAAACGATTTCTTTTTTTCAATTAATTCCATTAGCTCACACTCTCCCTATATATATCTTGTTCCAATTTTCAATCGTTAATAAAATACTTCTTATTCATCCACTCAAGATCAAATACATTTTTTTGAACTTGTAGTGGATGACACTGATGTTAATACAGTTTTTCAAATATTAATTCATTTGTTAAATTTTATTCATTAATTTTAGTTTTTTTTTTTTTAGATTTAAGTTGCATGTATTTACCAATAGATGGCGCCGGATAAACTTAAAAAAATGAATTACGACTTAAAAAAATGAATTAGGACTTTCAGCAATATAGCGAAAAAAAAAAAAAAAGTAGGAATTGACTTTAATTTTTTTTTTTTTTATATTACTTGTTTCCAAAATAATTGGTTGCACCGTCTGTTGTAACAGAAACAATTTTCTGAAGGTCATTATTTCATTTCTTTAAGCGCATTATCAATATCAAGACCAGTACACTCCCCTTTCAACATTATTAGTTTCATCATATTGCCTGATTTATATCGAACAAAAACTACTAGTGGTGCTTAACTGTTTAACATCATTACACTCAACTAAAGCAATTGAATATATTCCTTAATACTTTGTGCTGTATTTATTTTCAAACTAAATTTTTTTTCTAGTTCGATTTAATGTATTACTACTTGTGCAAACTACTCATGCAAAGCCACCTTCTGAAAGAGGTTTCCCATGTCGAGCAATGTAATGGACTACTTGAAAAACAACAGCTGTAATGTTATTTTTGGAATAAATAGTTTTTTTTTTTAAATACTGGTTTGTGAATGATTCTGTTTTTGTTTTTATTTCTTTTGTAAAAACTTATTATCACTATTATTTGCTTCCTTCGCCTGTTGAGAAGCCAGGATTTGAAGCTATTTTTCAATACCTTCTATTAGCCCTATTACATTATTTCTCCCTATATATCTTGTTCAAATGTTCAATCCTTAATAAAATATTTTTTATTCATCCACTCAAGTTCAAATACATTTTTTTTTTTGAACTTGTAGTGGATGACACTTGATGTTAATGAAGTTTTTCTAATATTAATTCAATAATTAAATCTAATTAATTAATTTTAGTTTTTTTAGATTTAATTTGCATACATCTACCAATGGATGGCGCCAGATAAACTTAAAAAAATGAATGAAAATTATTTATAAAAGACTTTCTGCAATATAGTGAAAAAAAAAAAAAGTAGGAATTGACTTTAAATTTTTTTTTATATTACTTGTTTAAAATGCCTTTGTGCATTAAATGTACGTGAAGCAATGCTTCCATTACAAATTACACACACAAAATCGTTTTATTATTTTCAATCACACTATATTTATCCAACCAATCTGTTTGATATTTTTGTATTTTTAACGTCCGACATAGTATAGGGCTACAACTAAAAATGTTTATATTTAAAATAAAATAATTTTAGAAGAAATTTCTCGTTAACGTACTTGATATGCATACAAATGTAGAATGAGAAATTTAATGATAAATAATAATACAGTTTAATTATTAAATACTTCTAAAACACATACGCCAAGGCTGCCAATCAGTTGAACACTGGGAGTTGGTACATCTCATATCAAGTACGTTAACGAGAAATTTCTTCTAAAGTTATTTTATTTTAAATATAAACATTTTTAGTTGTAGTCCTGTACTACGTCGGACGTTAAAAATATAAAATAAGTAATATAAAAAAAAAATTTTTAAAGTCAATTCATACTTTTTTCACTATATTGCAGAAAGTCCTTTCTAAATAATTTTCATTCATGTTTTTTTTAAGTTTATCTGGCGACATCTATTGGTAGATATATGTAACTTAAATCTAAATCCATTACAAGTTAAAAAAAAAAAAAAATGTATTTGAACGTGAGTGCAGGAATAAAAAGTATTTTATGAACGATTGAAAATTTGAACAAGATATATATAGAGAAAGTGTGAGCTAATAGAAGGAATTGAAAAATAGCTTCAAATCCTTCGAATCAACAGACGAAAAAAAATAGTAATAATAAGTTTTTACAACATCTCCGTTACGGGATGCATCGAGTATACGATTGTGATGTAATACATAGGTATTGTGTTACGATAGGAAATTAGCCAATGTAGCCAATCAGAAATTAGCCAATGTCTACTTAGAAATATATATATATATACGACACTAGATATTTATGCATGAACTCTTTTAATATTTTTGATTGCATGTTTTATGATATAAAAAAAAAATAAGTGCATTTGTAAATAAGTGCACAAAAAGCATTTGTGGGTCACATAGCCTTTCCTCCTCGCTTTTTTGTGATACTCCGTGGATAACGAATGTCAGTATAATACTGCTGTATCTGTGGTAAATGACAACAGTTAAACTACCAAATATTAAATGTTGACTAACAGAGAATTTTACTTAGGAGAAATTTAGTTTTATATTTAAGTAATTTTTTTTTTTTTTTTTTTTTTTTTAAATTTCGTAATACACTTCAAAAAGAAAAAGATTTAGATTTAAGGAAAGGATTTTTTGTGAACACTTTTTTTTTTATTTTAAAATCTGGGCATAAGCTATTATGTAAAAAGACAATTCTAAATCAATGGTACTGAAAAATAAAAAAAAAATAAAATAAATAAAAAATAATAATAATAAATGGAATAAAATAAAACTATCTCCATTTTTTATTAAAGAAGTTTTTTTTTTTTAAATCCTATTTATCAACAAAGAATAAAGACATTGATGTTACACATTGAAATTGACTAATATTTGTATTTAAATTAACGTATGGCACAAAAATAATATTCAAACAAAAAAAATTACGTAATAACATTTTTTTATCTTAAATTAAACTTATTTAATATAATTACCAATTGTAATTACTAAAAAAGTATCGCCCCATTAATTACCAATTGCGCCATCAAAATTAGCGTCAAGGAAAAGCAATTTAAAATTCAAAAGCTAAATCACTTTGAATAATGAAAAAGAAAAAAGATCTCAAAGTAAAACTATTAGTTTATAAGCAATGGAGAAAAACGCCAAAATTGCGATGGTACGATTGCAAATAAAAATCAGACTGCGTGTACGAAAATCTATAAACACTTCTTCGACTCTTGAAGTATTGCTATTAAAAACTAAGCTAGCATCCATGACAACATCAGCGTAAAGTTTCCTAGAAAAGATCTCCAAACATACAAGAGTTCACGATCTTAAATGAGGCTTGGAAAAACAGGATATCAAAAAACCGTAGAATATTTGCATGACAGATCTTGCACGAAGTCCAGACAAAACAAAAAACGTCAGTTCTAGTGAATCGGCGATTTTTTCTTTTTTTTTCCCTTCCCTTTTCTTTTCGATACCCTTAAATGTCATCTAACTTAAGAGACAGCGTAATATTTTATCATTTTATTTTTTATCACTGTGCGCGTAACGCGAAGGGGGAGGGAAGAGGAACCTTCAAAAGGTACCCTCCAATAGCTCCAATTTCACGGCTTTTGGTGAATTTGCCTTCTTTTTTTTTTTCCTTCCTTCATTCTGTTCAGAACTTTTTCCACCACCCCGAGTACTACCTAGATCGATGGCCATCAAAGGACCAACCGAGGGCCGTTAATTTGAAGTGGACATGAGTGACGGCTTAATAGACGGTCCCTCGTGTCACGTGACGTCAATGGTCTTCAAGATGACCAGTCATTAAGGTAGATATTACGCTGGGAAACCGTAATCCAGGCTTGCGATTTGATCAATAACTTTACTCGTCGGCTGCAGCAAGCTGGGGATAAAGTACCAGCCAAAGGAAGAAGCAAAAAAAAAAAAAAAAAAAAAAATGTCAGCAGCACAGTAGAGAGAAATGTTATAGACTGACTTCCACTCTTTTATGATATTGGATACTAATTGGCGTGGCCCAAAGAAGAATCTTCAATTTTTGTTGCTTCACCTAAGCGAGATCGGGTTTTATTATCATTATTTCCCGGGGCCTCTTTCTCTCCGGATGCTCAACCCCCCCCTCCCTTCTAGATCTGGGGGAAGGTGAGGGGAGGAAGACGTGATAACAGAGTAAGCTGTGCAATTTTTTTAATGGCAATAAAGATTCGCGAGGCACTTAGTTCTCATTTTTTTCTTTAAAGTGAGTTTGTTGATGCGATAAGTAGCGGTAGGCTTGGAAATGAAATTGGAAGATGGGCCAGGTATTGAAGTGAGACGCAAATTTTATGATCCCAGTTTTTATTTTTTAGTACAAAAAAAAAAAAAAAAAAAAAAAGGCAAGTTATTTAGAGGTTAAATGATAGTAAAAAGTGATCTATTTAAACAGCTGCCATGATATTTACTTACAGTACTTTAAAAAATTCACAACAGATACAAGTGGACAGTTAAGAATTATACATTTTAGATGTTCACAATTCTTTCCCTGAAGCATAAGTTAAAAAAAATTTTTTTTTTTTTTTGTAAGTATATGTAGCATCATATATGTTTTCTATAGAGCAAGAGTTCTTAATCTTTTTGTTCCGCATGTAGATGAAGGCCATACACACCCTTCTCAAAATAAAATTAAAATATATTGGTTATATTGGAAACAATTAAGAAAAAACGTGTTGCGGAAATATTTGTGCTTTTTGTAGGCATATTAAATGATTAAATACATTATAAAGTACATTATATTTCAAATTTTATTGTTAAAGAAGTATCATCAAAAATACTGTTGTTGCCAATTTTGAATTGGAATACTACGTTATCGAAAACGGTATGTTATTTTTATTGATAAACACAGAAAAAGCAGATATTATTATAATTTATTGAATGTATTCATATAAAAAATACTATTGCTAGTAAGAGGTCAGTCAAATAAAAATAATTTTTTTTTTTCCCTCACAAGCTCACGAATCTTCAGAATTAAGTCGATGGACCTCCTGAATACAGTCCATTTTGTATGGCCTTCTATATTATGTATATAATAGGTGTGCACATCAATTACAGCTATATGCTGGGTTTTTTTATATATTAAGATTCACACCATAGTAATAAATTACACAAATTCAAATTTTATTTAATTTAATTAAAAGGATGATAGATTCTAACCAAGTCTTAAATTCTACATGGAGTATGTTTAGATATAATTCAGCAGGCGAAAAATACAAAATAATTATTTAAAAACTTCAATAATAAATCTAAGTACAAATAAAATAATTAAATTTCGTATAACAAAATATTAGTTACAAAGTTTTAATTCAGAAAGATTCGACGAAAAAGGTTCTGAGATAATAATAATAATTTTTTTCAATTTTCATCTTATAATTTAATAATTTTTCAACATCACTTAATTCGTCGAAGAAACGCATTTTCCCACCTTGTGTTGTATAACATTGTCAACTTAATGAATTAAATCTTATTAAGAAATGGCTTAAATAATTCAACTAAAATGATTGGATGAATTGTGGCTTATAAAAACAGTCTGAAAATTAAAGAATCAAGATGAAACAATCAAGAGTAGAAATAGACAATGTTCTTACACATACTCTTTAAAGATCTATCTAACCCGCTGACTAGTGCGATTATGAATAAGCACCAGTGTAAAATTGTAAATTTCTCTAATACATTTACATATTTATGAGCTTATTGCAATCTTACTTTATTCATTTTTTAAAAAATTTAATGATATAAAAATTTTAAAACATAATAAAATTTTTGCTTTATTACGACATCAACATACAGTTTCTACTTTTTCTTTTCATAAGATATTGCTTATTACAATGATTAAAACTTCTTGACCTGCTCAATGATTTAAAAGCAAAATTCTTTAAAGAGTTGGATCGAAAATCCTGATGATAATAATATAATACCATTTGAATTTTTTTTTTTTCATTCATTATTAAGTAATTATTATATATATTAATATAATTATATATATATATATGACTTAAATATTCAAGAAACATTTAATGAATATTAATAGTTTACTATTTATTGAGCATGTAAGATTTTCGCTAGGGACAAAGAAAAAAAATTATTGATTTTCTAACGGACGTCCTACGGTAACTAACGTACGGTAATGCAAAACTCTCTAGTAGGTAACACGCAAGATCAAGTATACTATGACAGATTTTGAGGGGCGGATAGTGTTAAGAAGTATATTTATGTCGTTTATAATAAGATGACATTTTTAGTTAGTTTATAATTAAAACAGTTTGACGGGATGCTGAACCACTAACAAACATCCATGCCAAATTCGAACCCCTGTGGTGTGCCAATAAATGTAAATTTAAAAATTTCCATTTGCTTTAAATAGACTACAACAATGATGCCAGTTGGAAATATTTTGTGGGCAAGGGAAAGAAGCTGAATTGAAATAAAATATTTATTTTCGAACCATACTGATTAATTTAAAGGTAATATTATAATGAAAAAATCGTTATTCAAAAATAATAATAATAAACAATTTACCAGGAACTGTTGTTTGCAGCATGCTCATCATAATTTATGAGCATGCGCGCTAGGGAGAAAAGCTAACGGACGTCCTACGGTAATCGTCTATTAACACCCAACATAATTACGTCGCAATTACTGTTAAGAAGTAACTAGTTTTAATAAAAATTTAATGATTTTTTTTATAAATTCTTAATGACAACGCTGGTCAGACCGCATTTGGTCAGTTTTTGTAGTAGTTAACTCACACGATACACGCATAATGGTCAGTTCAATACTATTGGCAGCATACAACAGCGAGCTGCATTGACTGCCGTAATACGAGGTGCCTTAAAAAAAAAAAAAAAAGGATTGGTTTGATTTGTCGCTCGACGATCATTTTGTGCACACGTTAGGCTAAACAGACCGGGACCTACAGTTTAAAGTGGATTCCGAATCACTACAAACATCCATGGCACCGCCGGAATTCGAACCCTAAACCTGTGGTATCGAGAGCCAGAGCGCTAGCCACTCGGCCAACAGGGCCTCAAAAAAATGGAAGGACCATCCATTGCTAATTCGCAATTGCAACACTGGTCAAATAAATCCCATTTGTGTAGTTGCAAACGCTTACCTTTTGCTGACACTATACACGAGTAATCATCAGTTTAGCATCGTCGGCCTTCATAAAGAATCATTAAACGATCCACTTTTTCCACGCGAAAGAGCATTATGCTATCAAAAATCCTCCAGAATTATGTGCGATTTAATATGAAACAATGAATAAACGAAAAACACTGGATTTTGTATTGTTGCCACATTGTCGGGACGAATTTATGATGGGGAAATTCTGATCTTCCACCTTAGAATGCAATGAATTTCACCTCGTCGTTAAAATCTCCTTGCTCAGTGTTTAAGAAAGTTGTATCAAAGGTGCTTATATATAATTAAAGATCACTTTACAAAGTACGAATTTTTCCATAAATTTTAGAAAACCAATTACGTCGTATTTACTAATGACAAAATACTTCTACATGGCAATCTTCATTAAATAACACCACCAGCGAATGTTTTTGGCGAAAAAATTATGCATATGTGGGATTGATTTTGATAGACTGCTTGTTTTTCATTTTTTTTCTACCCTGTATTTTGAGTTGTGTTTAAAAAAGACACACACACACACACAAAAATCAAACAAAGATGTTTCGATGCAATAATAGTTGCTTATTGCGTTTGTTGATAGACTATGGAAATTATTATTGTTTTTGTGTTTTTCTTCTGAAACTTTTCAAATTGCTTTCAGTCCAAAAGGCATTTTGTCGTCAAAATAACAAAGTTATAGGAAAACATTTCTCCCATTTTTTAAGCAACCATGTTGAAAATCTTCTTTGTTTCATACTTTGCATCTACTTTGACAATTCTGGTATTTAGAAATGCATTCAAGTAAAAAACATTTACCTTTTTTTTTTTTTTATTTGTCTGTTTCGAGCTCTCTACAAATAGATGATTCAACTTTATTAGAATTTCTATCATAAATAAATGCATATATATATACATACATATACACACACATATATATTTTGCATTAACTAGTTTTGGTGTAAGTTTTTTTAGGAAAAATCTTAAAACATTTTCATAGTTTTGATAAATTTGCCTAAGACCTTCGAATGAAAAGGACTTTTCACAATGTTTATGACTTTTTGAGAATTTTGATTTACTTTTTAGTTTCAAAATCTCTAGTGGGATACAAGAAATATAATCCAAACAACAGTTTCAATAGTTTTTATTTAGTTTCTTCTTTCTTTTTTTTAGTAATAAGCAATTCCCGCTACAGTTTGTATTTCTTAAAAATGTTTTCCTAAATTTTTTCGGGAATAACCTAAATTTTTCAAATCGAAATGTTTTAATATGAAATGCTATTTAAAACGTAGTCTTTTTTAAAAACTTCTTTTGTAAAATAAATAAACCAAAAATGTAAATAAAATAAGCAATATTAGCTTTTTAGCAAAACAAAATATATTTAGTATTTTTAGTTTCTGCATATAGTTTTAAATTCTTAAAGAATATATTATTTTCAACTGCTGGATATTTTTATTTTAGGTATTCGTCAGTGGAGCAGATTCAGCTTTATTCAAGGTGCATCACTGATCATTTTTGCATTATACTAGGTCATCTTGTTACACTACATCCAAATTTTGCCACTAAAATACGGAACGAACATTTCCAGTGGTTCTGTTTATCATATTGCTTTCCACCTCTTCAATTTTCAAAAGATTATGCGTAGATACTAGGTAAAGGTCGTCTCATGGCAATTTGAATTAAATATAAATCTCACTTTAAAAAAGCTCAATTCATATTTTTATTTAAATTAAATTGCTAATTTTAATTTGAAGGAAAAAGAATCCTCAATGAACAAAAAAATGTTGATTAAAAAGTTCTGGCTATATCGATTTCTCAAAAAAAAAAATCTTTATAAAATGTGAATAAATAACATAAATAAAATATATAAAGAAAAAAATTTAATTAAACTTGTGATTATTTTTATTGATCAAATAATTATGCAGAAAGTAAATAAAAAGCAAGGCAATATATAGATTTTAAATATTTTTACAAATACAGTTGCTTTATATGCATATTAGATTACTTGGACTTCTGTTTGCGTATATTCATACTCTCCACACAATTCAAGAGTAACCGTAAAGGTCCCTTCCCTGCCAAGTTAAATTCACCATCTTTAGGTAACTTTTTGTCAAAAACTATGAATTTGAACTATGCTCTATGAATTTTAATTGCTCACTTTTTTTCCTATCTTAGAATTAGAATTCAATAAAAAGTTTTAATTAAAGATCCACTTTAGTTTATGTGTATTTTACTATAGTGTAAACACATTTAAATTTTTATAATAAATGCATTATAAAAACTTTTTCGTTAAAGAGTTTAATATTAAACGAAGAAAATGTACACTAGTCTTATAAAACTTGTTCTGAGAAAAACAAGTTTAGTAGTTTTATATGCATTTCTAAGCTATTAAATGCAAATAAATTTCAAATTTTTGCTTCTATTGCAATATGCCGTAGAAAAGATAACATTCTGCACCACTTAATTCAATAATGAAATGAAAATCGATGTTTGATTTCATTATCGCTTTTCCAATACCTTTTAAACCAAATGAATTACTTTTGTCTTATCCAGTTAAACAAAGTTAAACTTTTTACGACGCAAGGCATGTCTCTCAGGTAGCCGGAATATGCGTGCGGGATCCAGTTTATTTCGTTTACTAGCTATTTGACAATGGAAACTTCAAGACTGATACATTTTCCATCTGTGTAATAAAATTAAAAAAATGGATCTTTATATCACTCTAAAAAAATGCATACGAGTAAAATAGTTTCCAGACCTTCGGAGCTTTATTATTGCCAACATTAATTGAAAAGTTTGATTCAACAAAGAGAAAACAAGTAGAGGAAAAAAGTCCTCTAAACATGATAAAAAAATTTCAATATTTTTATTTATTCCAAAAATTCTAAAAACGAGTTTATATACATTTGGATATTTTCAATCAGTAAATTGTGAAAAAAAAAAAGCAAATAACTGTTCATTAGATAGTTATGGTAAAAAAAAAAGAAAATAAATAACAATTCCTACAATCTTCTTTTCTCTCTATACTCTTTCCATACGTTTTGATAAGATTCAACAATTTATTTATTTTATTTTTACTTTTTAATTGAATTAATTCGATTAATCTGCAGATAAGTTGAATTTCAATTCGAACACAAGTAGAACATTATTCAAGTAAGAAAAATATTCACTTACCAGGTATTTGGCAACTACCAATAAAACATTATTTTGATTGATAGTTGATATTGACCTGGGGCTAGGTGCTCCAGGCTTCCGGTTCGAGTCCGGCGGTGTCAGGGATGTTTGTAGTGGTGAAATCCACTTTAAACCGTAGCTTCCTGTCTAACAAGACTGTAGAGAGTTCGGCTGACAATCCTATTCCGTAAAAAGAACACATCTCCTGTCTCGAAATCTGCCAGTAGGTAGACGGCCTTGACCCTCATGGGCTGCTGCTAATGAAGAAAGTTGATATTGATATTATTGATTTCCTAGAAGAAACTTTCTTTTTGCCATTTGATTATTGTACCTAAACATATAGGTACAATAGCTTTATAATTTGCCCGATAATTCCAATTTAATTTTTTGCTACAAATTATTCAATATATTTTGTAGCATTCGTTTTTGCTTTGATTTCTTTCTCAGATTAAATTTACAATTTTTTGAGTATTAACTTTAAATGCGGTCTATTGTTTTCATTGTTTTATATCATTAAAAACATTTAGTCGTTTTTACATCAATGATTTTTAGAATACTTTCTAATACCTTTATAACTTTAAAATGTTTTATAAAGTAATTTTCAATACTAATTTTTATCAGATTTCAAATTGCTGAAATGTTTCGATGAAGAACTAATAATTTCGAATTACAAGGATAATTCATGTGATATAGTTACATTTGAAATAAAAAAATTTCTCTTGCAAATAATACCCACAAAACTTCTTGTGTCCGAACTAAAGTTGCAAAAATTTCTGGAAATTTTTAAAATTGCTGAGACAATCCAGTTTTTATTTCTGAAAAATGAGAAATGTTAGAAAAATTGATTTTAAATATTTTTTTAGTTTATTTTTTATGAAATTGATGTTTGACTGATAAAAACATATAGTGGTATATAGTTTAGGGAGCAAAAGGTTTGGGAATAGTTGCTTCTCTTATTTTTTGAATAAATAATTCATCTTTATTCCTTCAAATTTGTGTATATTCCTTTAAAAAGAACAATATATAATCAATATATTGGTGCAATTCAGCCATATATGCATGTTATGCTTGATATACTTTTTTTAGTTCAATCACAAGCCTCACACTATATTGTTTATCAAAAGAAGCATGTAATTTTATTTCCATATATTATATATATTGACGCTTTTTATTTTAATTTGTTTTTCAATTTATTTTAAGTAACATTTGTTACAGCTAGGACTTTCAGTTTTAACTGGAGAAAGCATTATTCACGTTAAGGTTTTAAATTTTTCGGGGTCTTTGTTTTTGAAGATCTTTACATTTATGTTTAAGTTCCTTTCTGAAGAAATGACATAATAATAAATTACAATAGCTGTTTCTTTGAGGGTACAAGACAAGTTGATTGAAATTTGTTTACGTTACGTTATTAGTTGTCTGAAATTTGAATTAGATGTAAATAAATTATAATTTAAATTTAATAAACGTCATGCTTCATAACTTTTGAAGGAGGAAGGAGGTAAATGAAGGGACAAAAAGGCGTTAATTTACACATAAAAATATTCTTAAAAAACACATTTTGAGAATATTTATACATATTCTTATAATGACATCATATATAATATTATTTCATGATGGAATATGAGTTTATATAATACATTGTCTGTATTTTGAAGAAAAATTAAGCTTTTAACATTCGAAAATAAAAGGAAACAAGCAGCAATAATACTTAAATGATTAAAGAAGAATTTTTTTATTATTGGGATTTTAAGTCTTTCTATAATTAAGTACTAGTTTTTCTTTAAAATATTGGTGCAAGTGAAATTCGCTTAAAAAAAAGAAAAAAGAAGTTATAAAAAATAAACAATAGGTATATTCTTTTTTTGACATGAAAAATACAAAAGTTCAAATTTTGTGCAACAATTTCAGCTGATTAATTTGTGAAGCTGAATCAATATTTGGAAAGACAACTCCATCCTTTTTTAAAAAAAAAAAAACTCCTTTTGCTTTTTAGCTAATGCCGACATGGCTAATAAATTGTTAAGCAAGCAAAGGGCAAAAACATTTAATTTGATTTATTCACTATGAATTGAAATGCAAGAAAAAAATTATTATTAAAAATAACGTTATTGACTGCATGAATTAAATGCATGCAAGCAAATATTTTTTTGGCAGATTTCTTTTTTATAATTTTCCTTTCAATATAACGTTAACCAGACATGAAAAAGAAATTAAATAAAAAACATTTTTTAACTTTTTTGTAGGAAGTTTCATTTTTATAAGTCAATAAGGTTTTTTAATTTTCTTCTGATAATAAACATTGAATTTGAAGGCATTCTCGATGAAAATCTCTGAATATTTTTAAAAAAGAAAGTTCTTTTTTTATATTTAATGGAACGTCTATTTTCTTCAATGTAAACGAACATTATTTTTGAGGGTTTTGATAGACTTAAAAAATTTTTTTTAATTTTTTTATATTTATTAAGGCACAGTTACTGATTGGATACTTGTTTAATTTTTTCTATTTTGATTGAAGAATTTTTGAATTATAATGTAAAAAAAAGTAGAAAATGTGGGTTTTTTTTTATACCAGATTTTTTGATTTAAAAGAAAATACTAAAAAAGCGATTCTCCATACTTCCGTTACCTAGAAGTTAAGTAATCATTTTAATTCATGACAGCAATAATTAACAGATTCAAAATGTGATGATTGAAAGGGAAAGAGATTTCTATAAAACTTATTTTGTTTACTCAAATTTAAAAAATATTCTCCTTTCCTATAAATTGGATTTCTTAATATAATTTGCTTCATAGTTCAGTGTATCTGTTATCTGTTCAACAATTATAATTTTTTATGAATGGCATCTTATTTTTAAGCATCTGATTTTTTGAGGACAGCTGTCTAACAAGAACATTTCTATTAAAAGAAATTTATTCTTTATATAATTTGCTGAAACAGTTCTCCAACAATTTTTTCAAATGGACGATAAAAAAAATTGCGACATTTTTTAAAAACAATTTGAATTTTTATTTTGTTTGTTATGAAAAATTAATTAATGAAAATAATATCTAACATTTATTTAAAACTTTAGCAACACATTATTGTAAAAACCTGTAAAAATTGACTTTATTGCAATATATGGCTTTATTCTAATATATCTATAAAAAAAATGAAAATTAACTTTCATTGTATTATGGAATTAAATAGTATAGAATTTTTGTCTATCCAATGGTATATTACATAAGTTTGTCGAAGTATGAAAACTATGAGCATTTTCCCCATTCATACTAAGCATTTTAATTTATCCATAAAAATTGGCACTTATTGTGCATGCTCTAATTAACGTATCGGAATATTCTTATCGAAATATAACTATTGACTTAATTCAATAATACAATGAATTACTTACTTATTTGAATTTCATCAAGGTCAAATTCAAAATAATGCTGCCTTGCAGAATTTTTGTGATATTTATACGGAACCTTCTTATGGGAAAATTCTTTCTACATAGTTAATTATTTATTCAACTTTGATGATAGACAAAAAAAATGTTTATAATTTTTCAAACTTCATCCAGGACAACGATAAAATAATAATTGTTAGAATTTTCAAATAAAAGTACAATTTAAATCGTCATAACTCTACGAACTCTAATCAGGAAAACGATAATTTTTTTTAATAATATTCAGTTGAGTTCTTCAAATAAGTAATTCTAGAACTGGAAAAAGCAATTAAATACTTTTCTCATAAATCAACATAATGCTATATTATAATTTTTTAAAAATTTTAACTTTTAAAATAATTATTTTTAATCGATTAATTTAATTTTATTAATAAATAGCATTAATTATAAAAGTACAGAAATTAATAAATTATACATATTTAATTCTATGAATAATTTATTTAAATATCTTTTATTTAGATTTTCCTGGTTTTCTAAATAAATAAAAAAAATGGCAACATTAATTGTTGTGTTTGTTAACATTATAATTATGCTTATGTGTTCATTTTACTTCAAGAATTCAATTTTAATTTATCGACATCTACTGATATTCCTTAAAAATATAAATATTTTAAAAAATAATACGGTTAAAAAGAATCTTACAGTTATGTGATTATACAACTCCAAAATGGTATAGCCATTGAATCTTGATTATATAATAAATTTATTTAATAATCATTGGAACTAATTTCAACTTATTGTAAATATTTTATGTTTCATTTAATCACGATTAATCTTTTATCGATAATTTCACTAACAATCTTTTCAACTATCTTTCGATATTTTTCTTTTATGTTTCAATTTCTGAGAGGGGAAAAAAAAAAAAAATCGTTTGGCTACGTGTAAATGAAAAGCAAGGAAAGAAAAGAAGTTGATGGGAACTTGAAAAATAAATATTTATTAAACTGTTTTTACAAACTGTCCATTATCCCTTAGACTGGATTCGAAGTTTGCTGACTTAATAAATTTTTTTTTTCTGCGTCATGCTCGAATAATGAAGCCAATAGAATATTTGATGATTCCACAAGTCGAATTTGTCTTTCATGGTATTCCGTAGAAATACACGATAGTCTATAGTTTCGTCTAACAACTGGAATAGCACAGAAGTTTATAGAAAGACTATTTAAGATTATAAGAAGGAAGAATTAACATGCACAAATTACTCACAAAGTAGCTTATAATTAAGCATATTGAAATTTATCATGCTTTATGAAAATAATAATCAATTAAAACATTATCTTTTATTGAGGATTTGATTTTCAAGTTCATATTTAATCGGGAATTGCTTGCTGAGCAAAGTATTCTTTCCAACAGAACGTATCTCGTTTAAAAGAATATACATCACAGCCTGCGTTAAATTGTGGTTAAAGGTATCACTTCAGAATCCTGCCGAAACCTTGAAACATCACCACTCAATTTCTGGTTCAGTATTTACATGGAACGTAAACTTCAAAATTCTGAATAAAAATTAATGTTGCAGTTCATTTTCCCTTCTGTAACGAATTAATTTGCTCTATATTGCGTCATATTTTCAACTACCGGTGACTTTTGAAATACTTTTTTCTTCACAGAATCCTCCTTCCGTGTCATCACTAGTTCTCCTACCAATTGTCGTATCACTAGACAAAACTAAAGATGGCCTTGATAAATGTCAGTTTAGTTATACCAATTGGTGCAACAAAGCAATTAGTAATTGGGCCATAACCAATCTTATAATTAATAAAAAGCTCTGCTCTACTTTTTTTTTTTTTTCCTTTCGTTTTCAATTGTGCAAGAATTCTTTTTTTTTCATTATTTGCTTGGCTTCATTTTCAATTCCATAATTACGATTTTTGTTTTAAAATGCCTTTTGACTATTTTAATGAAATAAGCTTTTCCATGGTAATAATAGATTAAATACTTTCCCGGCATTAATATTTAGAATTCCATCCCCATGTTTAGAACTCTAGTTTCAAAGTTAATAGCTAGCTTTTTCATTATCGAAAAAAAAAAGAAATTATATAAAAAAAATAATTGTTCAAAATATGTTTTAATATATGTTAAATTATCCTCCCCTAATACGTTTCATTATGAAATCAATAAATCCTTATTATGAATTCTCCATGTTAGGTATCTATCAATAGATGTATGATGTATATCAATGCCATATACATCTTTTATGGTGCGATCATATTTGCTCATTTTCTATTATCTTCTTTGAAAAGATAAGTTTAATTTAGATTTATTTGTGTCAGACATTCATATTTAATAAAAAAATATTAAAACATCTTTGGGGAAGATCGGAGGGATAGTCGAATGTCCTTTCTCTTAAAGAGTTCATTCTTTAAATCAGGGGGAGGGGGCAACCCGCTGCCTGCCTTGAATATTTTTCCGGCCAGTGAGATTTATTACGCTTTTTTACAAAATATATTTATTTTATAATGGTCAAACTAGTGAAAACCAACGTACTATAAAAATACATTATGTGTGTATACATATTTTCAAACATTAACCACCGAAATTATGAGAAAAAAATTAACTTTGATTTTTAAATAATATTCTTGCGAATATATGACAGATATTGCCTGCTTTATTTATGAGTTCACAGTTATGCATTTAGTATCATTATTATTACAATATCTATGTTTACATGTAAGAATAATAGTAAACACAAAAATAATAACTCATTATATTTCAATTCTTCACTCAAAAAATGTCTGTAATGGGTCTAAATCTAATGTGGAGTATATAATTTTATATCGGAATTATGGCACATTTCCAAAGTCGCCCGCAAGACCATTTGGGTTGACCACCCCTGTTCTAAAACATTCAAGCAGTTAATAGCATGATTGCATTTTTTCCTCTAAAGAAATAATTTCATTACCCGTCTCCTATTAATGATTAGTTAAAAAATATTTAATTTCAAAAGTTTTTAAGAAAGAAATCATTAGTTTGAATTTTTTTTTTTAAACAATCATTCATTAATATACCAATTTCGTAATCATTGATAAATTACTTACAGCATTAAAAAGAGACAAAATGAAAGATTAATGCGTGCATTTATATTTATTACAGTTAAAAAATATTAATAAGAAATTCATTTCTGTAAAAATTCTTATAGGTTTATCTGATGAGTAAATTAATTTAATTTTTAAATTGAATAAAATTTATTTGAATAGCATAACTATAATTGATTTATAAAAAAGTTACAAATATATTTTATTGATTGGAAATTTCAAAACGAAATTGATACGAGAATTATTTTTAATTTATATTTACCTAATATTCATAAAATAACAAATATTTTAAAAACTAAATAAATGAAATATTATCGAGAAAATTAAAGTTTATTTTTTTATATTTAAATAACTTTAAAATTGCTATTATGAGAATAAGAGATTAAGAGTTATTTTGCATTTAATTTAATAACATTTTAAAAATTGTATTTGACTTTTTTTAAACTATTCTTTTTGAGTTCATTTTTTCAGTATTTTTTTTTTTTTCATTCATTTCAAATTTTTTTTTTCTTGTATAAAAAAGAGGTTTCAGAATACAAATTCATTTTATTAAATGTTAATATATATATTTTGTATAACATTACCGAATTAAAAATGTTAAAATAAAATATGCGTAATATAAATCACATTATTATGAACAATAATTATCCCTAAAGGGAAAAAAAATTACGAAACAAAAAGATGCGAAAATTTTAACATGATTGTTTTTTACTTTCTCTGAAAATGAATGATGCTACACTAGAAAAGAGTTGGCAAGTTAAGTGATAATTTAGATCACAGAATGTAGTACAATGTAGTTAATGGATGTCTAATAGCTAGTTTGAACAGTAAAAATAATAATAATAAAAAAAAAAAAATAGTTGAATAAGATCTACTAAAATTTAACATTTTGAATTTGTTAATATTTATTTATTACGTTTATGTTATTAACATCTGCAAAAGATGTGTTGATATAATATTGTGTGAAATTCACTAAAATGAATGTCTAACGAAACTATGATGATAAAAAAAAAAAAAAAATTTACATACAAACTGAATTGGAATTTATCTGATACACTTCGAGACATGACAAAGTACAAAAAATAAAAAAATAAACATTCTTCATTTAAAAATGCAAGGTTGACAGGAAAAATTATCATGCCAGTTTATGTAAAAAAATGTCATTATTATGAAAATTTTGGGCTATTTTTCACTAAGTTCACCACATTAACTCTTCCTATATTTATTTTTCTTTTCTGTAATACAGATAGTATAATGCATGTGTGTTACAATATGTAGCAGATTTATGGAATTGAAATCGAATTTTTAAAATTTAGACTTTCAAAATAAAATATAATACTATATATGTATGACTAGACTTATGGAAAAACAAAAAATTTTTTTATACCGGACCATTTACAAAAGAAACACATCATGCTTTCACTCGCACATGAAAGGCTTTAGGTGAGAAATAAAATATTGAATAAATAAATTAAAGTTTAAATATTTCCTTCTTGACAAAATTTAAAGATACTTTAGAGGGTCGTTTTGGTAAATATAGAGTTCCTGCATTCTTTAATATCAATTCAACAAATATCTGAAGTGGAGAATAAATTTACATTGGTTTCAAATAAATATGGATCATTAGCTATATAAAATATTAATTTAGAAGATTTAAATTTTGAAGATAATTTCCAAAATTCTTTTTGAACTTTCAAAAAAAAAAAAATTTTTTTTAATTCGTTCTATAGATGATATCAATGAAACTCTTTTTTTTTTTTTTTTTTTCACTTATACTAACTTATTTTTCTGGAACTAAACTAAAATAGAATTCATGCTCAAGATTACTGAGTTTAAATAAATCTTTAGAACTCAATATTGCTTATCAGCGCTTAAAATTTGAATAGCGTTTGCTTATTATGTATGTTCTTCAACAGATGCAGTTATTGCAATGGTTTATACTATACCTCACTATACAAAAATTACTTGAAGATAATAAACATTAATTTCTGAATTAGACTAATTATAATAAATTTATCAATTAAATTTATTACTGAAAATAAATTTTATTTAAATGATGAACTTTATGATAATGATCATTTAAATGAATTTATTTTAAAGCGAATAATTCAAGGTACTACTATTATATTATCAATTATTGTAAATTAAAAAAAAAATGACCAAAAAATATTAAAGAAAACGTCAAACTTGAACTGGCTAATAAAGAAAAGGTCTGGTAGCAACTAGTATCCTTTAGGCCTGTTAGTAACTCTATATTTTAAAGGAAAAAAATACTTTAAACAAAAAGCAAAGCATACAAGAGAACAGTGATTCGACAAAAAGAATTTTATTAAATTGCGATTTTCGATAGATATACATCTTTGCCTCGTCTCGGGGCCCTCTGTACAGGTGTGATATGACTCCAGCCCTGATACGAGGCAACCACAATTACCAACAATTAGTATGAACAGCTTCTCACTTGTAACAACATCGAATTTATTCTTGAGGCTCTTGGCTACTTGGACACAGAAGAAAGCTACGTACATCAAGAGCATCTCCAATGATTAGGAGTCATCGGAAATTCAACACACAGACATCTAACAATTAATATGAATAAGAGAACAAGGGATTTGGTATACTGTACACATCTTATCATTTTTTTTTTTTTTTTTTTGAAGCCACTAATACGTAGTGTGCGTAACACTTTTCATAAAATCTTGAGTTCCTAAGAGTCGACAACTGAAGCAATACGCAAGGGGCGAGCATTCCAATATTTGAAACAGTTGGTTCAATTTAATTTATACAAAATAAAAATACAAGTACATTTTTTTTTTTTTTTTTTACAATAATTTGTATAAGACTGACACAGTATCTTTAAGATATAACAATAAAATAATTCTTAAAATTTCTTCATAATAAAAAAAATTTTAAAATTAATTTTGCACTATTGTGCTGCCTTTTTTTAAAAAAATTATAGGCAAAATTTTAAATGAAAAAAAAATAACAAATAAAAAAAAAAAAAAAAAAAAAAAATAAGGATTTTAATATACATTTTCTCTTTCTATTTTTAGAAATGAAATCAGTAGTATATAATATGCTGAGAAATTATTTTAGTTAATTTCGATGCAAATTAAGATCTCAATATAATAATAAATATATTTATACCTCTTTCAAACAAAATGGCTAATTTTATATACATTTCTAAAAAAATTTATTCAGAGAAAATTTTATCATAACAAAAAGGTATCGCCATGTAATGTAATGAAGTAATACACGTTTTTTTTTTTTTTACTTTTAGCAACGAAACAAATTTAAAAAAAATGCACATTATATTGTATAGTATTCGTTACAACGAATAATAATAATAATAATAATAATAATAATAATAATAAATAAATAACTGACATATTACAATATTTACGTGAACCTAAGATTATGATCTTAATGTATGTGTAGATTCACACTTTTACTAATAAATTAAATTATATTAATTAATTCCGTTTTATTTATTACATTTTATTACACTTGCACGAGATGTAAGAAATCACTGCATAATTAAATGTAGTAAGTATAGTACATTTCTTTGATTCTCGCGCTTTATGAAATCTGATCTTTTTTAGTTTCTTATTTTGACATATCCAAATACTTTGAACAACACACACACACACACCAAATATATTGCAAATACATCATAAAAATCATTTGGTTGAAATAATCTTGCAAACACATAAATATCACACATTTGTATAAAAGAAAATAGGAATGGAATCACACTTTCACATGAACACACACATTTCAAACTTAAAAACTTATCTGAATAATATTATAAAAAGTTGGGAAAATCAGCACCCTACTGGCTCATGAAATAAGCAACAAATAAAAAAATCCACATCATATAATAATTTGAAACTAATATTTATAATTCACAGACATAATGAAGTTTTCTCTGCTGTTTACTCAAATGAAATTTATTTAAAAATAATTTCTTTTTTTTTTTATTTGTTCCACATGTAATTGTAGATTGCAATAATGTAACCAAAGCTAAGGTTGTTTGAGCTTACGAAAATCAGCCGTTCTATAAGTTGGTGGTAGAATGCCTAAATAATGATAGAATTCGATTACTGCTATTGGCATTTTCTGCTTAGATACGACGTTACTAAGTGAACTGCCTGTGCTAACTCTTTGTTCAAATGATGCTTAAATGTAGAACGTTTCTGATAAGTCTTTTGAAAAGAATGATCCTTATAGAAAATCGCATAAGACGTAATACGGCAAGATAAATGCAAGTGCCCAAGGGGAAAAAAAAAAACACTTAATTTGCGATTTTTAAATTGATTTAGTACCATTTTAGAGGGTACATTAACTTTCAGAAATGCTTTCCTATATAAAATTTACACATTATAATGAAAAGAAAAACCTTATGCTTTTCACTTGAAAGAGAAGTTTTCAAACACTCATTGCTTTACAAATAAAATTCCATTGTCTAAACATGTACTGCTTTATATTGTCTTGATGCAAACTAGCAAACTTGATCTTTTAAAATACTACCATTAAACCTCACCATATCACTCTACCTACCGCCAAGATGCCTGAAAATTTGTCATCTTAATTTTGAACCAACACTCCAAGGGGCAACTGGTAAAAAGAGTATGGAAAAGTCACACTTGTTCTTCCTTTCTTCCTTCCTAGAGCCCAATAGAAAGATATTCCGGTCTATAAATTTATAATGCCCATTCCCATCAAAGACATGGAAGCTTTCCATTAGGCATAGCTTGTTGAGATTCGAAATAACCATGCCTGGCTAGTAAACCCAAAGCGCTATCCATTAGGCCGCTTTGTCCCTGATCTTTAAGCTGAATGTGTTAAGTTCGAAACCAGACTAGTGAATCGATTAAAAAATACCCGTGTGCGAATCCACAGATGCTATACCTGCGAGTATCCCTTTAAATTATGGCCATATGAAGTATCAACGTTGATCCATTAAAATAGTCCTCCCATTGAAAAGTGGTCAGTGATCTTTGAGAGGTCATAGGTATTAAGTACTATATTAAGTACTCTTGTATTAGGAAAAAAAAAAAATCAATTAAGTCTTGAGAAATATGATTTTTTTTGTGCTGTATCTAAAAAAAATTATACAATCTCATCTGAATTCAGAAAATTTACAGAAGATCCCAATTAGAGATGGATTCTTTTCAAGTCCACTGAATATGACTTAAATTGAAATCTTCACAATAATGCCGAACATATATTTTCTAGCATTTTTTTTAATTATATAATTAATTATTTTTATTGATCCAGAATCTCGTGTTCCACCACATTAATCTTGAAAGAAGTAGAGAGCTTCTTCGTTTGCGTATCATATGGAAGAAATCGTTAAAAATTCCTATTACGGAGTTCAAATAAATGAAAGACATATTAAAATTTTTATATCTTGAAAACAGTGACCATAGTATTCCACTACCTAGGACTGAATTCTCATCCATTTGGTTGTCTAACTTGGTGCGATACCATTGGCCAATAGCAGGAACAAAGATGGTTAAGCTTCTCTTTATCATGAAATACTATACCCTACTATTGGACTACTTATTGTTTGCTACATTAAGCAATGAAAATATATTACTGTGCGATCACGCTAATATCCCAAGAGCGAACATTTGCACATAATTTAATGGCTTTCAAAGTCCTCAGATCTGAATCTGATGCAATGTGCTTCAGATATGTTAAAGAAACTGATTTCAAACGGCACCAAATAATCTCCAATAAATCCTTTACGCACTTTTACAAGGATTTAATTCGCTAACACAATAAACTAAGTACAATATTATGAAAACCATACATAATTGAGTTGCATTTGATGCAAATAAGCATCATCCTCGAAATGAGATTCTAAACTTGAAAAATGGCTATGCCGCATCGAATATTAAATTTCGAAAAACCTCAGAGTTTCATTCCTCAGTTATCGATCACGATACTCCACCCCACTAAGTTCTAGTATTTTTGTGCCGATTAATTATTGTGAATCAGATTTTTTTTTTCTAAAATATAGAAATGAAATTAAATTGGATCTAAGAAAAACGCTTTTTTTTTTTTTTTTACCAAAAGTTTTTCAACACCACTCTAAATTAAAACCTGTTCGCTTTAATCAAATTTCTTTGATATAATGAAAATAAAAAGCATAATGTATAAATACTTTGCATGAACATTATTTTATTTTACCGCTAAATTATATTAAACGTTTAGTTGATTACGAAAGAGAAATAAAAAGAAAATTACAATGAAAAAAAGGAATTTGTAAACTCTGAACTAAAGTAGATCTAACACGTTATCAGTCAGACGTTCTCACTAACCATTCTTACATTTTACTTGCTATTTATTTTAGTATGTAGATTCTATCCAAAAAAGGAAAAATAAATAAATAAATAAGCTTTATTTTAAATAGGTTTAATTTCATTCAAATTTTTTATTGGGGCTGCTTTTTTTTTCTGAGCAGTAGAGAATATAAATATAAACCCTAAATAAAAAAAGAGGGGTGGTAGACACTTTTATAAAGGGGATCCATAGAAGGAAACCTGTACTAACACTTAAAAAGACACTTTCTTATTAATTACTAACCTTGGATTAGTAAAGATCTTTATCTGCAGACTAAGAAGATTCATATAAACAATATGTTATACAAAAACTGATTGTGTGTAAATACATGTAATTTAACACATGTAAAAAAAATCAGAATTAAAAATAATAATTAACACACGCACTCTCACACACAAACAGAAATAAATTGTTTTCAATCCATTTCTCATACCAATATTTGTCTTCAACAATACAAAAATACATCAAATAGGTTTGACAAGCGATTATCACAGAATAACTGAAAATCAAACAAGATAATATGCAAATCTAATATAGGTAAAGTTTCTTAGATAAGCACTTTCAATATTTCTATATGGAAATGAGATATGATGTGGTTTTTGTCTCCGTTGAAAACACAAAATATTATCGACTCTAAAATACAGAAACACTTTCTAATACAATTATGTAATAATATACAATAGTGAATCAATCTGTAAAGATTTGATAATTTTGTTTTCGTGGAGCTTTGGTTTTTCACTGATTGTAACTATTCAAAAGGCAGTTTTCATTACATATACAATAAAAGTTGTTTTTTTTTTTAGAGTACATGAGATAGCCTTTCTTGGATGTGCCAAATGTTTGCTTTTTGGGAATATATTTTTTTGTTAAAAAAAATTTCCGTTAATGAATAAAGAATAGTAAAAGAACTACGATGAAACACAGACACTTTCTTAATCCAGCTAAGACATTTTGTTACTTGTTGATTTTCCAAAAGATGAACTTTAGCAAAGATTGCTTTGTCTTAGACATATAGAACCTGGACTGCCTTGCTCAGTTTGATGTGAAATAGGTGGGAATCATTTAGCTTTTCAGGCTGTGTTTGCAAGTTCACATACAACAACGACTAGTATAGGAACTTAACAGACAACAGACGTCGTCTTTAATTGAAAATAACCGTATTAGTCAGTTCTCTCAGTATCCGTTGAGTCCTTTTTGGAGTGATTGTTTCTAAGATGCAATTCCAGTTCGTGTGGAAGAGGTGCAAATCTTACTGCAGATATTGCACGAGATCTTCCATGGCCAAGAAGCGGGCTACTTCTTGACTGGAGGGTGGTAATAAAGTTTCTTTTCCCTGAGAATGAGAATTTTGATTCAGATGTGTCTCTTCTTTTTCTTGTTTAGTTGAAGATAACAAAGCCAGAGGCTGTTGAGAAGATGAACTGACATTGATTGTAGGTGCACTACATATAACATTGTTACCCATTCCGGCTGTTTGTATTACGGATATTTCATTCATTTTTGGTGGAGGTTGATGAGGAGGTAATCCATTAATGAATGGGGGTAGATACGGAAAATATGCGGGTGGTCCAAATTCTCCAGGCTTACAACCTGGTTGTGGAGAAAATTGATTTATCTCCAGGGACATTCTACGACCACGCCGAGACGTGCTATTATTCCACATATGAGTGCCCATATGAACTTTAAGATTTCCTTTTGTAGTAAAGGCCCTTTGACAAACATTACATTGGAAAGGCTTGTCTCCAGTGTGAGTGCGCATATGTATCTGTAGAGCACTGCCACTCGAGAAAGGCTTATGACACACTTGACACATGTGCTTAGGCTGACCAGCGGGTCTTTTCGCAGAAGGGGGCGGGTCCGGATTGGGGCGCTTTAAGGTATCAGGCGGTTTTTTGGGAGTCTTTTCCTCACCCATGATTTCCACCTTTTGAGAAGTACTCGGAGATGTGCTGCTATTGCTATTGGTATTGGTGGAAAATACTTGTGGGGAAAATCCCGGATTTTGTGAGTCAACATATGCTGCCTCATATTACCCTTCGTCGAAAAACCCCTATCACAAACTTCGCACCTGAATGGACGTTCTTTTTGGTATGGCTGCGATAGTGGATCTCGAGAGCACTATTGCATGCAAACGTCTTGTAACAAATCCTGCAAGTGGTGTTGAGGCGTTGATGTGGTGGAGCGAAAGGAAGTCCTGCTAGTGCTGGAAATAGTCTGTCTGTCGGCGTCGGTCGTGTGAATGCTGGAGAGCTTCTCGGCGTAAGATCTAGTGCTCCTGTGCCGTTGGTTCCATCTGATTTTGGTGCCATTTGATTGGAAATATTAGATCTCGGCGATTCTCCTTTTCCATTTGGCATTACGCCACCCGGTGTAGACCTATCATCAGCAGAAACATCTGACCCATTCTTACTCGTAGGAGAAGACGATGGTTTTTGAGAACAGCCGAAGTCGCGGAAATAACTTGACATATTTAAATTTAACCCGAAATGAGGTGGGAAAGGCAAAGGATGAGTCACGTTGCTGTTTATTCCTTTCACGTGATTTTCCAAAGCCGTCAAGGATTCTGTGTAGTTAGTGCAGCTGGGTATACTGATAGATGGATATTGACGATCCAGTCCGTGCACATTGAAGGAAATATGACAATCGCTAGGTAAAGTCATCGGCAAAGGCCTGTCACTTGCAAGAGTAACCATTAACGAGTTTTGTGGACTAGAAAATTTGGGTGTTATTATATTAGGAATATTTTTAATTTCTTCTGCTTTCGGCGATGGAATTGGACTTGCCTCGCGAGCTTCATCACTTGGACTGGATTTTATATCCATTCTCATGTCCATAATTCTATCCTTTTCCGAATTCGGACTGCTTTCGTCAATTTTTAAATTTTCTTCGTGAGAACTTGCGTCACCTTTGAGAGGGGGAATTCGATTCTGACTGCGCAAAACTTAGAACCGCAGATTTTGACTCTTTATCTGTAAGAACCTCATCAACGTTAGAAGATGGAGAGCAACTGCTTTTTGGGCTTGTTGTTGGAGAACCGTTAGTAATTTGGTTATGCTCCATTGCTGTAGGTTTAATGACAGATTCGCTTGGGGGTAAAACCAGTTTTTTCGTTCTTCATCAGTTTTTGAACTAGTTAGAGCCAATGGTTCTGAGTTAATGAGATGCGAATGAGTAAGAAATTGTTTTGGATAGGATGGTGGTAGCAATGTTGGAGGTCTATCGTCACATGGGTTGAATATGGGAGGTTGTAATTGTAGAGCAGGGTCAGTGTTATGACTTCGAATGTGTTGCTGCAGAATAAGAGAATTTGGAAACTGCCTGTGACAAACAGGACATTGGTGCATTAATCTGGAAGGAGCTTTGGTGCGGTGTACGCCCATGTGTGTTTTTAAATTTCCTTTTGTTGTAAATGCTCTACTGCACAATTTGCATCTGTACGGTCTTTCACCAGTGTGAGTACGATAATGCATTTGCAATGCACTTTTGCAACTGAGAATTCGATGACAAACCAAGCATTCATTAGGCTCTGTAATCTTATGTTCAATATTATCAACTAACTGTTGTAGTTTAGACGTCTCAGAAGTCTTTGTTATCTCTATTAGGCTCTCCCAAGAATTGTCATTGGATCCTATTCTTGGTAAGAGATCTTGATAGTAGCTTGGATCTTGAAGTATGTCCGATATTTCGTTATTTGGTGTATTATTATTATTATTATTATTGTTGTTGTTATTATTATTGTTATTGTTGTTGATCAATGCCCCATTGCCAGAAACTACCTGAGAAGTAGAGGGATAGTGATCATATGGAAAATAATGTGTGAAATTTGGGGAAGTTGTAAAAAGAAGGTTGGGATGATATTTCTTCGTCATCGTCTAAATTGGAATTATCTCTATCATCATCATCATCATATCTTTCTACGTCTATTTTTTAAATTGGAGTAATTATCCTCATGAATATTTTCATCTGATGAACCATCAAGGAGTTTTCACTGAAATTCGAAGTGTCGTTTGGAGAAGCACTGCGACTGTGGATGTCACCATGGGGAGATTTCTGACCGTTGAGAGTTTTGGAGAAGTCAAGTGCTTGCTCTCCTTTGGAAATATCTACAATGTAAAACAAAATGATTCAATACAACATTGTTGCAAGTATCGATACATTATACTGCTTTGAAAAAATTATCATTACGCAGGCCATACAACATATTAGAGAGTTTTTGCATACCGTATTTTTATCGTCCGATATTTTTTTTCCTCCCCAGCGCGCATGCTCATAGAAAACATTACAGGTATGCATGCGCAATTTACTATGAGCATGCGCGCTAGGATATATCGGACGATAAAAATGCGGTATGCAAAAATTCTCTATTATATAAGATTTCTACAGACTCTTATTTTTAACGATATTTTGGGTTTTAATTTTGAAGAAAACATAAGAAAAAAATATAAAATATGTCTTATTTTATAATTATTTCTATTACCAAAGAAAAATAAAATTTTTATTCAATTACTTTGTATTTTTTTTTTTTTTTTTAAATAAATGTAACTAAACGTGAAATACGATAAACTTTGAGAAATCTTAGAATATTCTTTTGAAGAGTTATGTAAGAACATGAATTTTGTTTTGTTGTGTTTGTTGTGCAGAGTTGTGTTTGGTGAAGTATGTAAAAGCAGGAACTATGTCTGTTGAGTTACATAAAAACATGCATTTTGTAGGTTATAAAACAAATCGTTTAATTTCCAAGTGGTATTTATACATCATGAAGTTAATTACAACTTTTTTTTTTATTATAACGTCTTGATGTTTTACCTCTGCCATCGGCATTGTTGGGAAAAAGAATCGGAGGATTCTCTGGCCTTCCTTTCAATTCAACAGAAGCACGTCCATCATGTTGCTTGGATTCGCTGTCCATAAATGGAGGTAGATCCTCCCTTTCCTTGTGTCTCTGGAAATGCACTTTTAGATTACCCTTGGTAGTAAATGAACTACCACAGACACTACAATGATAGGGTTTTTCTCCAGTATGAGATCTCAAATGTATTTGCAAAGCGCTGTCACTTCCAAGAAGTTTGCTGCAGTATTTGCATTTGTGTCTCATTGCTGGATCCAGATCTTTGCCTCTTTTGAGCCTGAAATAAAAGCACATGTAACTGACAATCGAAATGAATCTGTTTGTGAATTAAAAGTAATAAATTTCTTCAATAGCCAATTGGCAAACAATTGGCAAGTTTCTTGAACCAAACATCTAAATTTCACGTAGCAATATAAATTACAATTATTATTTTTATTAGGTTTTATTAAATCAAGTCAAGGATTAATGGCAGTGAATAGTGAGCTAACCTAGAACTTATTTTCCCTCGTGAAAAATTTTATAGCATTATCAAAATTAATTTTTAGAAAAAGTAATAAATATCATTTAATGCATATGTTTCAGTTTCCAAGTTGCCAATATTTAGCAACCAGTTAGTACAGAATTTTCATCCGCAGCATATGTTGCTTTAGTTACAACAATCTACTTCTAAGAAGTACATGGTAATAATTTTCCTGGATTTGGCTAAATAAATTTAAAGATTGTAGTCGATTGTAATGTTTGGCGAGCATGCACATGAAAAGAAAAGCATCAATTAAAAAAAAAAAAAAAAAAAATTGTGGAAAAAGGTTTTTTTCATAGTGATTTTTTTCTAACAAACAAACCGATTATAATCAAGTAGACATTAATCTGTTTTGTGGAATACTCAGATTTAACCAATAATTATTTTTCTAAAGGCTTAATATAAACAACACTAATTGTATCAAAACTAGAAAGTTTTTCTATTCTTACCGATTATCATCATCTATTCCATTGAAAAATGATTTTCTTTTTATAGAGTCCTGCAGGTACCTTTCTGTGTGTTTCTGCAACAGTGCTAAACTGTCCTCCGTCGACGGTTGCGTTTGCAACGGACTCTCTCGCATTTTTCCACCTTGTGGAAAATCTGCTGTCGGACAAGTTATGGAACCCGATCCTGCAGCAGACAATGCTGCTTGGCCATTGTTGTCGATTTTCGGAGGAGTAAGAGCTGCTGCTGCAATCAGTGGTAAAGTGTTTCTTGGATAGAACTCTACAACCATCTTCGCCATAGTTTTTACGGCTTCATACTGCTCTGCCTGACTCTGGCAGAAAGTGTTCATTAAGTGATTTACTGGAAGGATCCCATTTGCACCAAGTTGAGCTACAGCCACAGATGTATTTTCCAGTTCTGACAGAGTGACATTGGTGCCAGATCCACGAGGGTTCATAATAATTGAGAGAAATTTGGAGCCGCAGTCTTGTATCCATTCCGGTGATAGCTTTTGAGGCATCGAATTGGCTTTAATTAAGGACGTGACAGGTTCCTCGTAGTCTGATTCATCGTTATCATTTTCTTCATCGTCGTCGTCTTCATCGTCATCTATGTCCATTAAAGAGTCTATTGGTGCTACCAGGACACGCGTTTTGTTGTCACATATTTTCTTGTGTTCTAGGAAGAGTGACAAAGTAGGGAACTCTGCACGACATTTACCACATACATGCTCATCTTCTAGCACTATTCCGGATGAATTAGATCCATTCCCTATTTTCAAAAAATATAATCAAATTAGTTTACAAAAATATTTTAGATACATATATTTAAAAAAAAAATAACTTCTAAGACGAAATAACCAATTTATTCAATCTTGTTGATCAGTAATCATAGTAAAATATAAATAATACCATAAAAAATTATAGTATGGGCTTGTAGTTCCTTTTTTTTTTTTTCTTCTTAAGAATTTCTTTTTATATTATTTATTAAATATCTTATAATTCATTCATTAATAAGATATTTTGTATTAATTATAAATATATATACGAGTTGTTTAATAACAAATATCAAAACTTCTTACGAGATATAATTGATTTTAAAAAGACATTTTCTATAAAAATGTACATAAACTTGAAATAATGGATAAAAGCTGTATATTAAAGTGACGTTTCTATATTGATGTTTAACAAAATCTCTGTAACAAAGTTATATGAATATTCATGAAAAATGGAGGTCAACTGTGTTTAATTTACGAACTTACAATTATTAACGAAATCACTAATAAAATATGCTAAACAAAATTTACAATAAAAAAAAAT
The DNA here is from genome assembly GCA_021605095.1 of Caerostris extrusa. Taxonomy (NCBI): domain Eukaryota; kingdom Metazoa; phylum Arthropoda; class Arachnida; order Araneae; family Araneidae; genus Caerostris; species Caerostris extrusa. The sequence continues at coordinate 76,705 of BPLR01007330.1, forward strand.
TTCTAAATTAAAATTAAGTTTCAATTAAAAATTAATGTAGCAATTAAAATTTATTTTCATTAATAATCTTTCTATTAAAAAACTAAAAAGAAATGTATGAAAACATTTATTCTTAACTGAAAATAATATAAAAAATAATTTATTGATTAATTTAATAAAATAAATTAAAAGTAATTTATTTTATTAAATTAATATCCATTCCGCCCTGTTTTTTAAAAAACAAATATAATATGCATATCTACATAAAGAATACTTACGCATTCGTTGCTTTGTCATTTAGTTGTTGAACTTAAAAATTAAACAGGTTCGAAAAACAATCAGTTAATGATAAATATAATATTTTCGGAAATACTTTTTATCATCATATATTTAAATAAACTCTGAGCTCTCACTAAAAATTAGTATTACATGAGGGCAGTGAGAAAGCTACCAATTATGATTGTTATTTAATCTATGGCTTCTAATTTTACTCTTATAAGAGTTTAATTGCGTGTGTGACAATGTATTAAAGAGTTTATTTTTTACGTTTTATATTGTAATTCAAATAAAATTACTATAACTTAACTTATAAAAAATATTTTTCTCAGTAAAAGTTATAGTAATTTTAATAGTTTCAAACTTAAATAATTTTATTTATTTCATGTGATACTAATGAAAATACTTTTAAAATTAGTATTCTTTTTTTTAATTTCATTTTCTCCTCTCCTCCCCATTATCATCACAAATTTTTATTCATTTAAACAATTGAAAAAAAAAAAAAAAATCAAAATCAAAATAATTCAATATAGAGAACAATAATTTATTTTTCTAAATTAAAAAAAAAAAAAACTTTTCACACACAAATATTCCCCAGACTTACCATAAATCAGTACAATGGAGAAAAATGCGTTCTGCGACTTTTACAATACTTAAATGTGCGACACGGCAAATTATACACCCGGAGAGGAAATAAAACAGGAAGTGGAGTAAAAAAAAAAAAAATCGCAGAGAGAGAGAGACGTGGAAAAAATATAACAAACCACCCAAGCTGTAGCTGAAAGGGAATGGAGAAAAAGTCATTTTCACCGGTAGGTTTAAAAGAACACATTATGCCATTGCAGGAAGTGTGCTGAGATGGCCTTTATGGGCAAGAACAACGGGCTAATTTGGGTCCAGTGGCCACATTTAAAAACTACTGTGGGTTCACACAAAGAGGCACAACAAAGGAAACAGACGATCAAATGGCACAAATTTGCTTTTCCATCCCCCCTCATTTCGAAAATAAAAAGCAAAAAATGTCGATTTGTTGTGGATGCGTTTGGTGGAAACGTTGAAATATTTCCCTCTAAAACCCGATATATGTGTACTGTGATTTCTATTCGATGCACACCACTTGTCACATGGTCAAGCTCATGTTTTTTCCCCTTCCTCAGCAACAAAGGTGTTTTCATTCGTGTATTTCATCTCCATTCTTCATAAATGAGACTCTGCAACCCCTTTGTGCAGCGTAAATATAAAGTTTTCAAATTTTACGATTGAATGAACATTGTACTGATATGTAACTGCTTGGTATTTGTTTTTAATATTTGTTAAAAAAATAATGTTATTTTTCTTAAAACATATCTTGAAATCTTATCAATAAGAAATAAAAAGGGGGGAAGAGAAGAAAATACGACCTTTTTTTATGGTTTTGATTTGAGAAACCGCGACGATAAATATCAGAATTTTAGTGCGATTCCAACTTTTTCTTTGAATCTGTCGATCAGACGTGGTCAGTTTTAAAAATATATATTATAGTGTTATATAGGTAATTATACAAAGGCATACCCATGGTATGAATTTATACGACTTATTTATAACTAACTTTATTATTAATTTAATATGTAACTTGGTATGAATACGATTTTAAAATTTAGCGTTACCAAAAGCAAAAATGTCGATTTGTTGTGGATGCATTGGTTGTAACGTTGAAATATTTCTCCCCCACCTCTACTCTAAAACCCGATATGTGTGCACTGTGTGTATTCCTATTCTATGCACACGACTTGTCACATGATCAAGCTCATGAGTTTTTTTTTTTTTTTTAAATTTGTTTTTATACCCTCCTCATCAACAAAAGTGTTTTCTTTCATGTATTTCGTCACCATTCTTCATAAATGAAACTCCATTTTTTCCCCTTTTTTTGCCGCGTAAAATATGCTTAGTTTTCAAATTTCACGACTGAATGAACAACACATTGATATATAACTATTTGGTATTTGTTTTCAATATTTGCTAGAAAATAATGTTCTTATTTTTTTTCTTAAAACATATCTTGGAAATCTTAACAATCGATAAAAAAAAAAAACCCGACTTTATTGTATGGTTTTGATTTGAGATACCTCATCGATAAATATCAGAATTTTTGTGAATATTTTAGTGCGATTCTGAATTTTTTTGTTTTGAATTTGTCGATCAGACGTAGTCAGTTTTATAAGTGCTTATAGTGTTATATAAGTGCGTCAGTTATATAAGTAATTATATAAATACATACCCATAGTATGCATTTATATAACTTATTTAAAACTAACTTTATTATTAACGTATTATGTAACTTTGTATGAATATGTTTAAAATTTAGCATTAGCGTTATAGTAACAAATAAAAAAAGACTTTGAAAACAATATGAAAGTAACTAAAATAGTCCAACCTTATCCAAATCATTTCTTATAATTGTTACGAAATAAATATTTGTTTTGTTGTGTAGTTAAATTAATCTAATCTAATATTATTAATTTAATTAATCTAATCAAAGATTCTAAACATTGATTAAATGCCAGTTTAATTTGTTGACTAATACTGATAATTATTGCTTAGTGAATTGATAATTTGTTAGCGAATAATAATTGATAATTGCGAAATGATAGTGAGGTTTGGTTTGTCGCTATACTGTCATTTTGTGCACACTTTGGGCTAATTAGACCGGGACCTACAGTTTAAAATGGATTCCGAACACTAACAAGCAACCATATCACCGCCAGAAATCGAATCTGAAACCTGTGGTATCAAAGGCCAGAACGCTAGCCAATTGGCCATCAGACCGCAATAAATTTTGAAGATGAAACAAAATTAAAAGACAAAGAAATGTTATTAAAAAACGCAAGAAAAATGAAAAGAACAAACAGATGTTTTCAACCTAATTTTAAAAGCCAACAAATTACTCAATAAATTTGTAATTAAGTTTTCGAAATCAAAAATAAACAAATATTTCTTGTAATTATCATGAATATGTGTTTCGTTGTTTAGTTAAGTTAATCGACATCTAATCGAATTTCATCCAACCATTGATTAAATCCTGGTTCATTTAATTATTTCCTTTGAACTAAATTGCAGCTTTCATTCGTTACAACTAATACATTAATTGACGAAATCTATATTACAAGACTTAACGAAATATGTCTAACCACTGAGAAGTAATTTATTTTTACTGTTTTTTTTTCTCTCCATTCTCACTCTTTTTAATTTCAAACAACATTTGTTTTTCAATGTTAAAAAAAAAAAAAAAAAAAAAAATTCCTTTGTTGTAGCATTTATTTTGTCCTTTCTATCAAGTTCTTATTTTTCTCACATGAAAGTCAAACATCAAATAAAAAAAAGGCTCTACCTTCAGATAAAGATAAAAAACAAAACGCAACAGAAAAAAGAATTAAGAAAAATAAATATAAATAAATAAAACCAGCATTGAAGCCAGAATCTGAACACCTCCGTTTCAACTTCATTTTTCCCCCTTGTCTGTTACTCCACGTTGCTTCAACTTTTTACTTTTTATATTTTTATCACAGCTTTTTACTTTGCCTCTCAGAGCATTCGATCAGTATATTCTTCATCAAGGGAATTAAATTGTATGACTGTCGTGTGCATTTTCTGTTCTCTCTCTGTTTGAAGTCGCTGAGATCTTCCCCTTCTTCAAACCCATACCATCTCCTCTTCACCCCAAGCAATGGACTTAGATTAGTCACTTTAACTTTTCTTCGCACCCCCTCTGATTTCTCATTTCTTTTCTTCTCAGCTGCATCTTCCTTGTCTTCTTTCTTTTCTTCTTCTTCTGCACTTCTGCCGTCGTTTATTTCGCTACCATCGGCTTCGATTTACAGCCAAGGCCATCGTCTGGTAGCAACTATGTCCCCACCATGTCCTGCTCCCCTATTTCCACTTACCTATCCCCCTTTCAGATGGAGGCCTTGTCCCTGCCGTCTTTTATGGCTATCCGGGATTAATAGCGCTTCTTCCTATTATGGTTGGTACCAGGGGGTAGAAAGATTGGTGTCCGGAATGGAAGTGGGGGGGGGGGGAAGGGTCGAAAACGAAGTGGAATAAAGGGTGGGTGGGGAGTGAGATTTTAGTGTCCGAGGGAGCACAAACCAGGAATTACTACAAGAGGCAGCGCGAGCTGGATTACCGCTTGAAAAGCATCCTGTCCATGTAATTGGGAGAGAAAGGGTGAAAGGAACATCTTTCGTGTCTTTGCTTCAGATTTCGTATCGCAAGACAATAAAATCAATTTTTTAAATGTTTATTGTTGCAAAGGTTGATGCTGGATTGAATATTACACCAAGGAAATTTTGTTTCTGGGACTACCACAAAAAGAGAGCAATTATTCGGTGTTAAAAAAACCCCACTTTTTTTCTTCTTCTTTTCTCAATTGAAGGCGACCTTGATGGCCAATAGCTAGCGCCTGGCCCTTGGTACCACAGGCTTCAGATTCGAATCATGTCGGTGGCTGGCATGGATGCTTGCTAGTAGTTCGGAATCCACTTTAAACTGTAGGTCCTGGTCTTATTAGCCCTCATGGTCACAAAATGACCGTAGAGCAACAACCCAAATCAAACCTCAGTTGAAAGAAAATAGTCAGAGAAATCGGTTCATTACATTTAAGCTGTTCCAATCTTCTCTACCGGATTGTTGAAAATATCATGCCAGAAATATATAGCAATGGTTTATTTGCTATAATGATGATTACGATTATGATAAATTACGTTAATCATACTAAATTACTATTATCAATATTCATTCAAAATAGGAGAGAGAGCGTAAAAAAACTAAAGAAACTTATTCATTTAATTCCATTAAATCGCTATTTTATTAAAAAAATGGGGTTCTTTTGTATAAAAATATTACTCTAGATAACTACAAATTACTCTGGATAGATTGATTTGCAAATACAAACTGCCCAGAATTATTTTTGATGAATATTCATCACATTTATCGTTGATTTTTCAGCTGGGACTTTCTCATTCAAATTTGTCAATAAATATATACAAAATCGACAATATTTTGAATAACTGTTTGGTGAAAGCTGCTGAATAATATCGCAACAACTAATCGTCCGGATTTAAATTTTTTCATATTTAAAAAGCTAAATTTAATGTTAAAAACTTTCCTTACCTTAATTACATTTTCCAATGCACCTTTATCCTCGAATAAAGAATAAAGGTACAGTGACAAGAGTACAGTGACGTAATTGAAACTAACCAACTAATCTTTAAAATTCTGCTATAAATACGCAAATGACTCGACCTTTGTATCGTAGGATAAATATGACATGAACACACACACGTTTAGAGAATAATAAAAAAAAGAAGAAAATTATGCAAAAATTGCTTACCAAAAAAATTCCTCAACAATGAAATAAATAATAATTCTAATTATTAATAATGATAATTATAAACAATATTTGTATATGCTGTAACATTAGACCTCATAAGTCATGGAACTCGAAAATCTTCCATAGCAAATATTGTGAAGGATGGCCATTTGCATTTGTCGAGAATGTAATGAACTTGCATAACTGAATGAATGGAATGAAATCTTCTCATTCATAAATACCTTTAACAACAACTGATATATATTTTTTTTTCTTATCGCTGGCTGAATTGTTGTCGATACTTTACTAACAAATCCCAAATGCTTAACTATTACTACTATTACCGCACAGCTGTGGCTAGAGCAAAAACGCTTCTTTTTTGAGAATGATGGAAATTACACCACTTTAATTTTGTATGAACACGACCAAAAATATCATATGGGATGAATGGGGGTCACATTTTTTCTCTTTTCCTTCTCGTGTTTCACAGAAGGACATTCCGGCACATCCATGAAATAAACACAGTAGTTTTCAGTTCGGCATCGCTTGTCGAGTTTCGAGCTCCAAGTACTTGACTGGAGTTTATTAAACTCTGGAATGGCTAATAAGTAGTGAGGTCTTTTCCTATAAAAGTCTCTTAAATTGTGGGCATTCAAACTTTGCCCTCTCATCCCTATATAAAATGCGCATGATAAAAGGATGCATGGTGCATGATAACCATACCCGGCATATACGTGGGAAATTTCGGTTTCTCTTTTATGGATTTTGAACCGAACTCTCAATTCCAAAATCTAATAAGTAATCCACGAGTAGTTTGAGGTCTACATAAAAAGAACAAAATATAACAAAACTGAGTTATTTATTAATATTATTTTCTATTTCTAAAAAGAAAAAAAAATCATCATTGATGAGGTTAATGTTTACCAAATACATAACATCCTGCATTTTGTGAAATGAAACGGAAATCTTCTATTAAGGTACAGCAATATCCATTCCTTCTGCGCACTGAAAATGAGCAATGCCCAAACATTAAGAGGGACTCAGTAAAGAAGCCATCCCGCAATTATGGATCTCATCTCTTAAGATATTTCCTTTTTTTTTTTTTTCCCTACCATTCTCCGGACCGTTTACCGGAAAAAGAGGAATTCGCAAGCCGGCCGGACGTGAAGGGCAAATAACCGGAAACTTATCCGGTCGGTCTATAAACATCGCAATATGTCGCTGCAGATGACCATTACGGGATTAAGGGATTGGTCACCCAATATGGCGACACAAGCCTTTTATTTGGCAGTATTTTTGTGTTTTATGTCACTCCGATATGTCCTCGTAAAAGAATGAGCCCCAGCAACTACATGTTTTTGAAACTGCCAATACAATATACATCCTTTACTTTAGTTTAATATATACCAGCTTATAAATCTAGACAACTGATATTGCTGTAATTTAAAAAATATTGTTCAATACTGATAAATAAAGGGAGGAAAACAGAAATAAATAAATAACACAGCAGTATCTTAAAAAAAAAAAAAAATTCTTTTAAGATACTGCTATGTTATTTATTTTTTTTATTTTTTTTTTTCAATACGCGCATAAAAAAAAAAAAAAAAAAAAATTAACACTTAAGACGCATGAAGAAATTTAATTAAAATTTTGTATGTATATATACACTCTTTAAAGACGTCATATCAGTAACATATTTGTCATGATTAGAATCCTTGATTTGTCCTTGACTGGAATTCAGATAAATGACAATATTGTAAGTCAATATAAGTATCTCAGCATTTTAAGGAGTTTTAATTCTATTAAAAAATGAATAAAATTGTTAAACATAATAAAAAATGCTTTACAAAAAATTGAAATCATTTTAGATGAATTACTAAAAGTTCAACCAAGAGGGATGAAAAAAAAACTAAACAAAAATACTTTTACTTAACAAAGCAGTTGATATTTTAATATTCTATGTATGAGTTGTTTAATAAAAAAAAAATACACATGTTAATTGTAATGTTTGTTTAAGATCATACTGACCATCCTTGTAGTTTCAGGTGCCATTTATTATCATAGTTTTTTTTTTTTTTTTTTTAAATAAGAAAAGAAAGTTTTCATATTATAGAATCAGATATTGGAGAACAGGATAAAAAACACAATTACCTTTACTACTTGAACAAAAGGATATTATTGTATCAATTAAACTAACAAAGCGCAGATTTTGTATAAAATAACTCGGTTGCAGTTGTGGTGAACCCTGGATAACTCAATCGGTACAGCGTTAGGCTTTTAACCTAGGGGTCCAGGATTCGATTCCTTATTCGGGCAGAAATATTGCTTATTTAAAGCAAGTAAATATTTTTCTGGCACTCGGTGCCATGTTTTGGGTTCGAGTCCCGGCGGTAACCTGGATGCTTGTAGTGGTTCGGAATCCAATAAGTGCAGGTCTAATATGACTGTTGGGCGTAGGGTTTAAACTCTATCCCTTAAAAAAGAAACATCTCCTGTCTCGAAATCTGCCACTAGGCAGACGGCCTTGGCTTCCATGATTATTTAATATAAAACACTATTTCATTTGATATTACTTTGATGTTGATGACAACAGAAATGAATTTTCAAGATAAAGCTCATATTTTTATTTTCATGTATATTGTCCAAATAAAAATTTGAAGATTCCATAGGCTTATTTTTATTCATTTATCTATATTATTCCGATAAAGATATGAAATGTTTACGTAATGTTTGCTCCAAAAAAAAAACTTTTGTCAGCATTATTTTTTATCAATATTTAATGTTGATTTCAGTTTTCATTCTAGCGAAGATCCTACCGGATCCAATCGAAAAGCAAAGCATTGAAACTCATTTAAATATAAAACGCATTCCAAATTTATATACATATACTATTTTTCATTCAAAACAAATAGAAAACTTTTCCGTTTGTTTTTACTTTTAAAACTGGCTTTTAAATATAAAATTTAAAATTAAAAACATCTCAGCTACAGGGATGCGCTGCTCACTCAGTTTTAAAAATCTTAAAACTTCTGCGAATGATAGGATTAAAAAAAAAAAAAAAAAACTGTTTCATGATTACAAATCTAGCAAAAACAATCTTAGGTATATTAAAACATTACCATCTCCGAGTTTATTGTGGCAGTGAAAAGAGGAGATTTGGCGAGCAGCTTTAAATAATTTACGAGAGCCATTCTCTCCAAGTTTTTATTTCTTTTTAGTACGTGAAAACAATTTTTGAAAAAAAAACTTACTTTCCAGTACCGGCGATTAGCTCGCGTCGAAAAGAAAACAAGATCATTTTTTTTTTTCTTTACGTTGAAGAAGAAGACGTATCACTCTTTACCATCAGCAACAGATATAACAGTAATAATAAAATTTAAAAAAACCATCGCAGAAGAGAGCTTTTGTTTGGCCAGCCGTGAAAGCGTATTAGTTTGACATAAAGTAAAGAAAGTAAAAAAAGATAAAAAAAAGAAAAAGAAGAACTTAATAAAAGTATGAAAAAAGAAGAAAGAAAAAGTAATCCCATTTCTTAATCACCTGTGCCTCCCAGACATAATCTGAAGCGGAGAATATGCGTTTAACAGCCATAAACAAAACCGATTCCGAACGCTTGGCTACATAAAGCATTCAATGCCCCCGAAATATCGGGCCCGACCGTAAAAAGGAACGTTTTTATGGAGCCGATAATTTCGCTGCTGGTATTTTTGCGTAAACTGTTGTTGCCGTAAAACGATTAGATAGTTATTCGGGACGTCATGCCAATGTTATGACCCCGAGAGAGGCTATTAATTCTCTGGTTATATGTATATATACACATATATAACTTTTTTTCTTCGTCGGAAGAGGTATAGATTCTTCCTCCCCATGCCTGTGCTCAGCGACCGGGAAAATGAAGTTATACATACTGCACTGTTCCTCTGTCCCTGTTATGGAATTCTTACAGGGGCGCTGTTGTTTTTAGGGTTAGCCAAATAGCGCCAACTTCTCGAATATAAGATCTAAAACAGTGATTTTTCGTGGATTTATTTTATGTTTTATTACAGATAAAAACTGCTACCTAAATGTTCAAAATATCCGACTTGTCCAATAATTTCAAGCGCTGTCTGATGGTCAATTTGCTAGCGTTGTGGCCTTTGATACCACAGGCTTCAGATTCGAATCTCGGCAGTTGCATGGATGTTTGTGAGGGGCTTGAATCCCTGTTAAAATGTAAGTCCCGGTTTAATTAGCATGAAGTATGCAAAAATTACCGTGGAGTGACAAACCAATCCAATGTCATGAAAGTTTATGTTCGAATCCGATGATAACATTAATGCAATTCTCTGAAAGCGTCTGCCATCGATAAGCGTCTACCTTGACTATTAGACTAACCTAAACGATTAGATAGTTATTCGGGACGTCATGTCAATGTTATGACCCGAGAGAGGCTATTAATTCTCTGGTTATATGTATATATACACATATATAACTTTTCTTTCTTCGACGGAAGAGGTATATATTCTTCCTCATGCCTGTGCTCAGCGACCGGGAAAATGAAGTTATACATACTGTACTGTTCCTTTGTCCCTGTTATGGAATTCTTATAGGAGCGCTGTTGTTTTTAGGGTTACTTTTCATTACTACATTTCACTACTTGAATTGAATTTTCTATTTTATTATTACTACTTAAATGTTTAAAATACTCAACACGTCATCTAGTATTAGAAAGGTTTATGTTTGAATCCGATGATGGTATTAAAGCAAACACTTTCTAAAAGGAAAGGCCTGATACCCGAGTGGCTAGCGCTAAGTACCACAGTTTTGGGGTTCAAGTTCCGGCGGTGCTAATATCATGAGGCAGAGCGTTGCTGGGTAGTGTGTCCGTAGAATATCTTCAAGCTACACGTGCCCCTGGGTAGTGCTAAATGAGTAACTGTGGTGCAGTCCTTGTTTATGGTATAAAAAGATTAACTGTCTCTGTATTTACAGCTGCATATAGAACAGCATTCTAAAAGGAGACTCTATGATGATGGTGATAATATGTATAGCAACTCGTCTCAGTAATTAGTACTAATAAACTAATTAGTAATTAATATTAATTAGTAATAAACTAGTCCCTAGTGGTAGTTTTTCAGGGATTTTCTCTCATACGAAACTCAAACGAGAGCAATTATCCCTAAAAAAAGTAAATCAATTTCCTCTGAAAGTTTAAAAAAAACTCGGTTGCAAAATTGGTGGATACATACTTTATAAAGTTAATTACAATGTGGGTAAAAGAATGCATTTATAAGTGTATACTTAAAATAATGTATAACTGTAATTAAAACTTTATTTTCCCATTGGATTAGAAAAGGTGCATGAAAGATACAAACCTCAAGATAACACGCTTGGGGTGTGTTCTGCGGTGGCATCAAATATCAATGCTGACCTTCGAAATCAGGACTTTGTTGTAAAGAAACCAACAAGCTTAGCAGATTCATGGCAGCGTGGAAGCGTGAATGATCGCAGAAAAAAATATCAGACAAAAAGACTTTCTTTATTTTCATGTATCAATGGCTAATTTTTACTATCTCGGTTTGATGTTTTTATCAAGACGATTCGCTGTGAAAAATTAAGTCTAATACTTATGCTTTAAATTCGTCGATCCATTTTATAAAACATATTCTTTATTAATGTGTAGCATTTACAAAATTTATATATATTCTTCCCAGAAATTTGCATTCTTTTTGAAAAAAATCTATATTTAGACGATGCTATTTCAATTTAGTCTAGCACTCGGTGCCACAAGTTTCGGGTTCGAATCCCTGCGGTGCCATGGATGTTTGTAGTTCGAAATCCCCCCTTTAGGTCGAATCAAAGTCTAATATAGCTGTAAGCATTGGGATTATAACCCTACCTCGTAAAAAGAAAACATCTCTCGTTCGTAATCTGCCAGTAGGCTGACAGTCTTAGCCAACCATGGGGCTTTTGCGCCAATGAGGATAACGATGAGGGTATTTCAATTTAGAAAAAGAGTTATTGGGGCCTGAATGGCCTAGTGTCTAGCGCTCGGTACCACAAATTTCGGGTTCGAGTCCCGGCAGTGTTATGGGTGTTTGTAGTGGTTCGAATCCACTTTAAATCGTAGGTCCCAGTCTAATAGAGCATAAGGTCAGTCAGAGCAGCCTTCAGTCTTTGTGTGGGATTAGTCTTTGTGTGGAGGTCAGGTTTAGGTCAGCCTTCAGTCTTTGTGTGGAGGTCAGCCTTCAGTCTTTGTGTGGAGGTCAGCCTTCAGTCTTTGTGTGGAGGTCAGCCTTCCTTGTTCAGCCTTCAGTCGTGGGAGGTAGCTCAGTCTTAAAAATGAGGTCAGCCTTCAGTCTTTTTGTGTGGAGGTCATCAGCCCGTGGTAGCTCGCCAAAATGAAGCTGCATATTACCCTTAGCCATAGACCAATCGCTTCCGACGGGGTCTATTAGACTTGGTGTAGGTTTTCCTGCACTAGGGGGATTAGTAGCAACAACAGAAAAGAATTATAATTCTGGTATTCTAATATTAAGTGTATATTACAAATTGAATTTTGCATATAGTCTTTGAATTGCCATAGAATGTCTTTCATAAAGACATTCTATGTTTATCCCATGCTTATTTTCGGAAGACTTTTATCTGACTTAAATAATTGATTACTACTGAATAGCAATAGAAATTAACATTAAACATTCTTTTGTTTACTGTTATCTTGATTATCCTCATTCAAAACTTTTTTTAATTGCGTCGAGGACTTGGCGGTATTGACCATTTCCCTGTCAGCTGCACCGCCGAACGTTATTACCCATTTAGCACTACTCAGGGGGCACGTGTAGCTTGAAGATATGTTACGAAAGCGAGTAATACTACTCCCACAATGTTCTACGATCCTATTAGACCGGGACCTATGGTTTAAAGTGGATTCCGAAACACTACAAACATCCATGGCACCTCCGGGACTAGAACCCGAAAACTGGGGCACCGGGCACCAAAAAGCGCTAGTCAGGCCCCATTAACTCAATAGTCATTTTCTTGTTTACCTTTGTACTTTTGAATAATGATGACTTTGCTTATTACAGCATACTGTATTTACATAAGTATGAGTCTCACTGTATTTAAATCTTTTAAATAAAAGTCCAATATGAACCATGGAAAAGCAAACTATTCTAAACATATTCATCTATAAATAATACATCAGGCCCCAGAAATATGATTTCTTAACAATAGAATTGAAAAAAAAAGAATCTTTGGAAAAAAATACTATTTTTTATTTCCAAACATAATGCCTTCAAAATTCCATATATGCCCTATGCAGTCATTAATTTGATTAAGGCGTCATTAATTTAAGGCAAAGGAAATAAGTGAAATTTTATAAGAAACAGACAGTTCCTTATTTCTCCAGCGAAGAGATCGCCACTGCAGATATAAACAAAATATTAAGCTTCCCCCTGTACCTGGGAGCAGAAATCATCTATGCGCACAAACACAACTAGCAGGGGATTAGAGGAGCTTATGCTGCCGTCCCTGTTCCAGCTGTCAGGCAGGACGGACCACGCGGGCCCACAGATAAGGCGGAGTGGGGACAGACCCCGTAATTGCTGCCCCGGACTCCTAAGCGCGGACTTACGAGTTATAATAATCTGCAGAAAAGCTGGCACTCGTTTACTCTGGGAAAGACGTCCCCCAGATTACCATGGTAGATACTGGACCAGAAAAGGCAAATAATTAGAGGGAAAAACAAGTTCGATGTCAATATGAAAACTTTTTGACTGTAATATTCGTATGTGTGCAATGGTAAATGTATGGTTTTTTGTTCTCTTAAATGTAAGATTGAGAACAGAATAACATAAATTATTAATATTTCTAGCGACATTTTTTTTGTCAAACGCTTAACAAAATTATTAATATCAAATTTAAAACATTTATTCAATGAAGTAATACTAGCATAGTTTAATGAAAAAAAAAAAAATTAATTATGCTCCTATAATTACTAATTTAAAATACTTATTCTGACTTATATTCAATATTTTTTAACTTAGGAGCACTAGGAATAATAAATTTGCAATATCTTGATGTGGAAGGCACCTTTTGTAATTTCAAGAATAACGCCTTCCAAGATTATTACAAGTTACTATTATTTAGTGATTATTACTGAATTGTTGAAATTTCAGGATCAATTAGCCAGGTTAGTTGGTTTTAGGCTCTACGGTCATTTTTTGCACACTTCAGGCTAATTAGACTGGACCTACAGTTTAAAGCGGATTCCAAGCCACTAATGAATATCCTTGCCCCCGCCTGGATTCGAACCTGATGCCTATGGTACCAAAGGCCAGATAGCTACCCAATTGGTTATCAGGCTGGCAACAATTCAGGATATACTGAAAATTTTTTGAATGTCCGATTCAGTTAAGAAGGGAGTCTGTCAATTATAACTTTGGATTTTTTAACTGGAAGAGTTCAGTTCGAAACCTATTTAGTGAAGTAACAGAAATTAAGTTACCATATCACCAGATATGTATACAATAAATGTGTATGTCAGAAAATCACTCTTATCCGATTCGAGGTTGAAGGTGTTAATACTCCTTAGGTTGAACTTTGAGCAATTATTTTCTAATTGTGGTAAAAAGGAATGTAGTATGTTAGGCTCAGTTATGACGCCTACATAAAGATATATATCAACTGCAGAAGAAACAACTTTATTTCAGATAGAAAAAAATGAAATTTATATTCATTTTCTGCAGGAATAATTAAGAACATACAACGAATTTGTGCATGGCGTCAGTTAGTTAATAAATGAAATTTATTTTTATTTATTATAAGAATGTGTTGTTCATAGCCAACGGCCACACCATGCTGAATATACCGGTTCTCGTTAGATCACCGAAGTCAAGCATCATTGGGCGCGGTCAGTACTTAGGTGGGTGACCACTTGGGAACACCGCATGCTGTTGGGATTCACACATTTGGGACCTGAATGGCCGAGTGTCTAGTGGCGCTCGGTGCCCCAGGTTTCGGGTTCGATTCCCGGCGGTGCCATGGATGTTTGTAGTGGTTCGGAATCCACTTTAAGTCGTAGGTCCCGGTCTCCCATGACCGTAAGAGCATCACGGAGCCAAAGTCAGACTTCTACCTACGGGTGCTCCATCACAACAGAAGCTGCTTCCTTCCCCTTCAATCATGAGTACGTATGGGCTCGTGGGCTTTGTTAAGTTTTTGTTTCTTATCCCACTTGGTAGACAGCATCATCTAGACCAAGTCTATTCACCCGTGTGGTTTCAAGGAAGGAGGGAAAGGGGGTGGTTCTGTTGTGATGGAGCACCAGCAAATAGAAGTCTGACTCTGCTCTTAGTCGCTGAAGAAGGACAGTGCCTTCCGAGAGGACTTTTAAAATCCAGAAAACTTCCACTAAGTTTTATTTGTTTCTCGCTCCACGATAATTTTGAGCACACTTTAGGTTAATTAGATCGGGATCTACAATTTATGGATTCCGCACCTTTCTGAAGGCCAGAGCGTTAGCTTATTGGCCATCAGCATGCCTCCCACCAGGTAGTCTGACTTACGAGGCAAGATTCTGAACATCACAAACGCCATCGAGTCTCCTCATTTTTATATAAGAATGTGATGATAGGATATGTAACTTTAAAAAAATTTACATTATTTCTAATATTTTTTATCTTAAGCTGAGGATATTGAATATGAATCCTTAGGAGAAAAAGTTCTTCTAACATTTTTATATTGTAAGTTGCTCAACATATAAAGTATTTCAAATAAATAATTAGAACCGAAATATCCAAACATTCCAACTGATATGTTTAAAAAGTCCTAAAACAATTGGTTTTCGTACTTTTTAATTAGTTGCTTATTATTAATACAACTACTTCACTCGAAAATAATCCAGAAAACTTCACCCAAACATGGATTCGCAAAAAAAAAAAAAAAAAAAAAAAGGGGGTGAGAAAAAATAAAACGGATGCTCACAATAAACGACTGTCCTGGAGTTCAGAAAGATTCGGAGGGTGGGGGCAGGGAGAAATAAAAAAAAGAGAGAGAGAGAGAAAGAGGGCGCTCGCAGTAGTTCCACGAGGACTCGAAATCGTTTAGAAAAGTTAACGTATGTGTCGATTCCCTCTCATCTTTCGCCTTCATAAGCGATGAAAAATTCCGGCCGCATTCCATTCCTCTCCGGGCCGCCATCCACAACGGCGCGGCGCTGCTAATGGTCAAGCGGCGAAATAGTTTCCCCTTCCGAAGATGGTCATTCCGTTTTTATTGGAAGAGTGCGAGCGTCTGCCCAATATACCTGTCACTCAGTGCGGGGTTTTAGACAAGCGATGGAAAAGGGGGGAGCCCGGAAGAAGAAGAAAAAAAAAAAAAAAGTTCCATAATACCAAACAATAACTTAGCTTCAATTCAAAGTAATGGGAAGATGGAGCAGTGGACACGTCTTGGCTCTCTACCGTAATGACCAGGGTTGCCCGCACTCTTCCGCCGCCCAAAAGGCGTTTTCTGGCGACGGTTTTGGCGAACTTTTTTTTTTTTTTTGACCATATATGTGCATCACTGAATATATTTCAATAATGCTAGTTCTATATATATTTTCAGATATCTATATAACCTATATTTGTCCAATATTACCCAATAAATGAATTAATAATGGATATTTCATTTTTTATATATAATTAATGCTCGACTCGTGTCCCCAGTGGTAATTTGTGCTGTTAGGTTTTAAGACACTGGTTTAAATCGGCTTGCATTGTAGTCATTGCTTTCATCAAAGCAGATATTCAACTACGATTGTCATAACAGGTATAATAGTCTTAAATTGATAGTAATGGTCCTTAATGGGAGTTTTCAGTTTTCTCTCATTTGATACACAAATTCGGAATACCTCTCTGAATGCAATAATTCTATAACTATTGGTGAGCTATTCGTGACACCATAAGACGGTACACAGGTAAATGGTACCCAGTCTTTACCTGTTAACCATCTGTACATCAATCATTAAACAAGTTGTTTTATACAAAAAACATAGAAATTTTTACTAAGTGAAATTTTCTGTATCTTTAACTACGCATAGAGGTAAATTCGATATTTATAAAAGATGAAATAAAATTGATGGAAGAATATTTGAAGAAATTGAAGAATATTTCTAATTGTTAGAAAAACTTAATAACGTAATTTAGATTAAAATTTATTATTAAGCAAATTGAATGGATGAATAAAAAATTTAAAACTTACAATAAAAATTCCTACATATAGAAAATTGTTTTTATGCTGTTTCATGATAATGAAGACTTTTTTATACTACGTACAGATAATTTCACGCTCCAAAAAGAAAAATAGCAAATTCAAATAAATATATATTACTTTCATCTTCAATGTTTGAAAACACTATAAAATGTGAGGGGAGAAATGAGAATAATAAAATTTTATTGTACCCTTAACAAAAGTTCAGATTTCTGGGGAACACGTAATCTTAAACATTGCTCTTATTTGCAGACCTTTTCAATGAAAAAAAAATTTTTTTCTTCACCATATTGGAATGCAAATTGGCAACGCATCCGCCACATGATTGACATCTTTATTTAAAGGCATTTTACTACCCATCTACGCAAAACCCCACTTCCCCAAGGCGTGCGCGAATGATAGGGGAAAAAAGACCGACTCTAAACTCGCCAAAATGGACAGACTTGGCTATCGTCCGGCTGTGCTATCAATTTAAAAGGGCGAGAAATTTCGCTCTCCTGTCACTTTAACAGGAAAGCGGGGGTGGGGTGGGGGGAGAGTGGGTCCGGGACATGAGAAGCGAGAGTGAAGGCGTTTGGGCAGCCAATCAGAGAGCGAGTGACCGGACCATCCCCAAGGGATGTATCCAAGGTAACACGAAGGTCTAGTGTCCGGCAAGAGATGCAACAATATCGGAGACTGTTGAAGATTGCAACTAGGATGACCTAGAGCAAGAATGTCGTCGGAGATTGTCACCGCTAGAATGCCATTCCATCCTTTTCTCTCCCCACCCACACTTTTCATGGCTCATCCCCCTCTCACACACCAATCCCCCATCTCAATTCATCGATGTTTTTATTATTATTTTCTTTTTTCTATTGCTGGGGCCTCTTGGCTAGAAACTATTTTCCCCTTCTTATACTTTTGCTTCAGTCAGAGAGGGATTTTTTTTTTTTTTTTTTTTTTTTACAGCAGCACCAAGACATCGTTGTGTATAAATATAAACATTATATATATATATACCTATATATATTCTCGTTTAAAGTTTTGGCAAAGGGCCGAGTTAAGTTGTGTTGGACAGTAAAAATCTTAAAGTCCGAAAATACGCGTTTTTCAAGTGAAAGCTCAGAATGGCGAAAAGAAACTGTCAAACTGTCGGATTATTTGGGGAAGCTGAGATTTTGTCCTTACAATATGTACCAGAAACCGGATGAGATTTTTCTTTCTTTTCTTTTTTATGGCCTATTAAGAAGAACTTGACATGTCTGTCAAAGCTAAATTGAAAAGAAAAAAAAAAAATTGTGTTCATTCTGTGTTTTAGGTAAAAGTAGAAAATAATGAGCAAAATGTCAAAAAATTTTTGTTCCACAATTTTATTTGGATAATAAATACATCTAAGGGGTCTCGTATTTATTCACAAATAAACTAACTTCTAAAATTGCACCATGGGATTAACGCAAGATATTGCTGGCCTTTTAGAATTTTAAGAAATAAAAATGATATCCAACAATCAAATACATATAAAAACTCAATATGATAAAAAAAAAAAAAAAAATTGAAGAGTTGATAACTAACATGCATAATGAATGCTATCATTTAACATATCGAATGCTGTCCTTCGGGATAACATGTACTATATAACGAATGTAATCATTTCGCCAATTTTTTAAGGTAATTTTACATATTTTTAATTTAATTACATAAAATTAATTGAATTAAATTTGACGTTAAAAAAAGAGAATTTTATTTTCTTGTTTTTAAAATCGCTCATTAAGTATTCAATTTTGCGATTATTATTTAAGAAATGTATGTGTCAAATGTAATGAAAAGCAGTATTTTTAAACATAACAAAGATATGTTTTGATTATCGATAAAAAAATTCACACAGTATTAAAAAGAAATAAACATTATATTTATTGCTCTAAATAAATAAACTTAAAGAAAACTGAATCCAACAGAAATTATAATGCATTAAAATTTAGCTGTGAATAGAAATAGCAATTTCAAATAAATAACTTAATCATTCAAATAAAATAAATAAAAATAAATTAATTAATCGTAAATCATAAGATAGAATTCTAACCTTTTTTTTTTTTTAAATAGCCTATTATTAAATTATTTCAACAGTCAGTAATCTTGCAATCTTAGGGGAAATATGTATATGTTCATTTCTAAAGAAATGTAAATTAATAAGTTTTATTTCAGAATTATTAATTGATTTTTAATTTTTTTTTTTTCCTTATACATGTCATTGCTTTTGAGAAAAATTATTAATTGCTTTAAAAAAAGAAATAAATATAATGTGGTCATTTAAAAAAATTTAACCCATTAATTACGTGTGCAATTTTTACACTGTAAAAAAATCAATAACTATTGAATTAGACTACAGATGGTATAAAAAAAAGGGGTGGGAATTCATTGATTTTTGAAGCGCAAGATAAGTAATTACGTATAAAGATAAGTAATTACGTATATTGGATTGAAAGATATACAATTAGAAATAACTATATCAACATAATTGTGTTTCTAGTTTGCAAAAACCTAAAGTGAAAAATTTTTTTTTCAACGACGATCCGAATTAATTCAATTCAATTTTATTTATTAAAATATCATTGCAAAATTTGAGAAGTTATTGAGCCAAGCGGTCATATCCTTAAACATGTTTGTAATTTAAATATTAAAATGAGTAATACGCATTTAAGTAAATATTAAATTTATGCATCTGTATTTTTACATGTTAATACTTTAAGTCGTAATAAAGCACAACAAAAATATTCTCAATATGTTAATGACATAAATCACGACAATTTTATCGAACAAACAAGCAAAAAGTATTTCAAAAAGAAGAAAAAAAAAAAAGGGGGGTGAGAAACCGTAAAATAAAAATAATTGTACAATAAATTTTGAGTACCTAAAAAGTTTACTGAATTTAGATTAATGTATAACATACTTAATCCTTCCGAAATGCTAGAAATATTGAATCTTAGCAACAAATAATTTTACTCGATGTTTAAAATTGGATCTGAAAATTTTGGCTGAATTTTTTTTTTTTTTTTTTTTTCATATATATGTGGAATTATACCAACTTTTTGAGTTCGAAATATCTTTAATAACTTTTAGCTTTAACTTTTACTAACTTAACTACTTTTTAACTTTCAGTTTAACACCTTTTAAAATTAAAGAACCAATAAGAGATGAGTTTCCAATCAGGAGTTAAATGATAAGTGAGAAAGAAAAAAAAATACATCTGACTTTATTTTTTACGAAGATGGCCTTTTTATTCCCGCGACTAATTTTGAGGGGAAAATGGTTCACAAATATCTTATGATGTCTCTTTCAACAGGTTGCACAGTTAAAAATCCTTTAATAAATCATTAATCTCAGATTAATTTGATTTTTAATAAATATTTGCTGATGAAAATTGAGATTCAAATAAAGCATACATTACATGAAACCAACGTTCATATAGATATCATAAATTAGAAACACTGTAATTATAATTGAATGGTATTTCTCATACCATTCAATTTTGGTGCTAATGACTGTAAATAAAACAAGTAATGTTCAGAATGTTATTTATTTGCTCTTTTAAATATTTTTGAATATGAGTAATAGAAAATAATTACTGTAAATACTACAAAAATAAAACTGATCACGTAAATAGAATGTCCAATATGTTGTACTTATGGTGTTACCAAGAACAAAGTTTTGATTTCCACGATATTTCATAATGGATTACATTTCACCGAAATAAATTTATTATTATAATATTATTTTGTTTTAAAGATAATGGTTGAAAATTTTCACGCAAATATTTTTAATAAATAAATCTTTTACTTGAATTTTCACACATCATGAACACTTACTTTTTGCAAACGACTTATCTTTAAGCAAACAATATTTGCCACTGATGGACACACGAGATTTATGAACATGGGGAGAAAAAAGGATTTAGTGGAGCTTGGCCCTGATTACGTCCTGCACCACTCATCGGTCCATCCCCGGTGAGGGAGTTCTCGAAGCCAAGGATGTGGCATATCGAAAAGGGGGAGTTAATCTCAAATCCCTGCGCTCCTCTTAACTTCTCTGGTGACCCCACTCTGGTCAGATGACAAGGCATCGGGGCTCGTTTGTTTGTGTAACAGACTGTATAACCTCCGACATACGATCTTCAAGAGGAAGATATATATATTTTGGAGAAATATCAGTGACATAAGAGTAGTTGTCGACTCAATCACCGAGTTCGTCCCTATGTTTCCATCGTAATAAAACCATAATTTTTGTACTTACTTAGGATCTCAAATTAATTGTCAAAATAATATTCACCTGAAACAAGCAAAATTGTGCCTGCCAATTAGGCCTTTTATGGGTTATATAAAGCACAGTTCATATGCAGAAAACTAAATTCTTGTTATATAAAACATTTATTAGACCTATTTTGGTCTATGGCTCTGAAAACATGGATTTTGGGCAAGATCTGATGATACCTATTTGGATATATTTGAGGGGAAGATTTTAAAGACTTATTCTCGGGGGTGTCAGGGAAAGCGATTTTTGGAGAAGTTACGGTACAATGTACATTTTATAATATCTGGGTCTTTATAAATGCTATAAAGACTCAGATATTATAAAATGTATTAAGAGCAATAGATTAAACTGGGCTGTTCATGTATTTACAATGAATGATTTAAACACTGTAAAAAGGATCGTTTTAGCAAAACCACAGGGACGACCCAAGTTGCGATGGATAGACGTAGTTGAAAAAGATTTTTACTAACATTTATGTTTAAAAGATTTATGTACTAAAGGTTAAGAATTGGACCATTGTCGCCAGAGGAATGCATGTAAAATCACTTCAAAAATAAGCCGTGCCCCACCCTGGGTTGTCATGCTGTTGATGATGTTTAAATTTAGATGATAAAATTTATTTTCTAAATTCATCTAAACTCACTAGAGTCCCTTGTTATATTCCTCATGTCTGTAGACAATGAAAATCTCAATATAATCCCCGACTTTATATAGGGTCTATGAATTTTCTAACGAAAAGCGATATAGCGACGAGCTACTGCACTTTAATAAATAATTTTTCTCATTTAAAATTGTTTATAATGCATCACTTTATAAACAAATTTTTTTTTTTTACATAATTAAATACATAAATAAAACTAATAAGAAACATTTTAGAAAAAAAAATTTTGTATGTTATAAATGGTCCATTATTTATCGATACCATTTAAGATCTTAAACATCGATAATATTTCAGATTAAAAAAAAAAAATATACATTAAAAAATGTGTAACATTTTATAATGTTATCTAACATTATAACGTCTAACATGTAACATTATATGTCTGACATGAATGTTCAATTCATTTCATAAAACTATTGTTAACTTAATAAGTCAACAATCCCTTGACAATTCAAGTTAAACATTTGCAGTGTACAGTGTTTTACAAATAGAAAACCTGAAATTGATATACTCAAAATTTTCATTTAAAATAATAACATTTTCTTTATATTATCAAATTACTGTTTTAAAAATTTACTTATTCATCTAAATAAAATTTAAAGACAACTTATTTTAATATAAGAATGTGTCTGTTAAACATAATTATATTCAAATAAACTGAAAAAAATTTATTTCCTGGCAAATTGATAACATATTTACATGTCACGATTGTTACTATGACAAGAAAACTACTGTCAGAATTCAAGCAATTTTAGACAAACTAATGCTTTCATTCTGTTATTATCTTAGGAGACTTTCATCGTCAAATATTCAGTGAAGATCTAGAGGAGTTTTCAATTTTGTTTATTGATGTTACTAATTTTATGAGTCAATGACTTAAGCTAAATATTCATTTTGAACCAAATCAATCTGTTGTCAAAACAATTTCGAATGTCTTCATTTAAAGTGGAATTTTTTCCGGTGATATTCATACAAGATTACAGAACATGGAAAAATGATGTACAAGTTAAAATAATTTTGCGTAGAGTATTCTCGGACGTAGATTATGTATAATATAATGAACAATAGAATGTATAAAATATATCATACCAAAGTTTATGACTCAGTGGTTTAAGCTATCGAATATTCATTTTGAGCCAAATCAATCTTTCTTTTGCTATGAAAACAATTTTGAATTGCTTATTTGCAATTGGATTTTCTGGAGTGGTATTCATAGAAAGATTTTAGAGCATGAAAAAAAGTATATATACAAAGTTTGTATACAGGAATATATATGTAAAGCTTATAAGAATATATCCAAATTATTTGAATTTAATTTCTGCAAAGAAAAAAAAAAAAAAAACTTTATAAGATAACCATAAATTCAAATAATGAAAGCTGATATTTTAAATTAATCTTAACTTTTAATTATATAAACTTTAAAAATTTAATTATACATCCCTCAAAAGTGAAAATCAACATCATTCTTTATAAAGAATTGAAATTATATTATAAAAATTTACATCAAAATTTTTACCAAAAAAAAAAAAATGCACGACATATATTTAATTATGTGAAGGAAAAAATCATTTTTAATGGATTTAGATGCTTGAATTTTTTTTATTTATATTTGCAAATAACGTAACTCAGAAATGAGTTTTTCTTGAAACAATTTCAATTAGAGTACAATTAAAGGCGTTCCAAAATATGTAACAGGAAAATAACGCTTCGTGTTTTGATATAAATTATTTTTATCTGTAAAAATTTCAGGCATTTTTTCTACATTTGTTGAAAACTGAACGATAAGTTGCCAAATGTAGTAAACCAGGTTTCTTGTACTACTGCATGCAATTAACTTCACTTACAAAACATATTAATTACTTGACGGACTATGGCGAAAAGAATTTTAGACACCAAATCTCAAAGGCGCCTGTTCTGCGATTTTGCCGAAAATTGTAGCGAGCAAATGTTATCCATTTGTCACTTTTTGTCATATTTAATAATAAATCATTTCATAAAATATCTCATGATTTATTTTAAAGTATATTATTTAATATATTTCAATTTCATTTAATTTATTACACAGAAATAATACTATGAAGGAAAAGCGAGATAATCAAATGTACAATAAGATTTAAAAAATAAATAAATCTTGTAGGAAATGCGATATGAGAAGGTTATCATCTCCATCTCCGAGAATATGTTTTTCATTGTCTGCAACAAGCTAAAAAAGCTTACAGATTAAGAAGCCCGCATTATCAGATCAATCTTTCCCGAGATAGAGGGGTGAGATAGGGCTACGCGACGAGAGATTAGCGTCAATTTTTTCTGACAAGCGCGTGGCAAGTCTTGATGTGACCTCTTGGCTGCGGAAAGGAAATGGATGATAGAT
The DNA here is from genome assembly GCA_021605095.1 of Caerostris extrusa. Lineage (NCBI taxonomy): Eukaryota > Metazoa > Arthropoda > Arachnida > Araneae > Araneidae > Caerostris > Caerostris extrusa. The sequence goes on from BPLR01007330.1 coordinate 100,858, forward strand.
AAAAACTTTTTCCAACCATTGCTCTAATCCGAACAATGGAAATGTTAATATCTACTTAAGGGAAATTTGATATCATATTTGAATCAGATATTTTATGGATACGGAATCTCGAGGCAATAAATAAGTTTTTAAAAAATTGAGGCCAAATTTTTTAATGTTGTTGAGAAGAGTTGTATTTAATAAAGTAGGAATAAAAAATAATGTCTAAATGTAATTAGTATTAAATTATAAGCTAGAATATGGATGTAAATAAATTCAAAACAGATTTTTTTTGTGTATTATTCAAAACGATAAAACTAAAGAAGAATAGGCCGTGAACCCAATAGTAAAAATATGTATCATTTATTTTGAAATATATTTCGCCTGTTTTGATTTGTTTTGGATTTGATAAAAGATTAATTCTTCAAATTAATTATATTTCATCGTCATCATCAACAACAGCCCCATGGTGGACCAAGGCCGTCTGCCTACTGGCAGATTTCGAGACAATGCGATGTTTCCTTTTTACAGGGTACAGTTGTCAGCCCTACGCCCAACAGACATATTAGACGGACCTGCGGCAAAAGTGGATTCCGAACCACTAGAAACCTCCATGGTATCGCCGGGATTCAAATTCGAAACCTGTGGCACCGAGTGCCAGTCATTCAGCCATCAGCCCTCTAATTATATTTATATCTGAATATTATTAACTACAAGATAAATTTGTGTAATTTAGGTGCAATATTTCTAATATTTAAGAAAATTGAAATGGTAGCACACGTCAAAAATTTAACCATTCCATTTATTTAATTACTATTACAGTCCTGTAAGCATTATTGATTATAAATTATTTAGATTAAAAATACTATGCACAAAAAACTCATTCTGACATACATTTATAGAAGAATTAAACATATATGTCGGATTGTAGAATAGCCATCAAGGGATGGGCTGTATAGGTAAAAAAAAAAAAAAAGGAAATCAACACTTGATAAAATTTAAGAATTTGTTTTCATATTATTGATTTTTACCTGTTGTATTAATTTACATATTTAACATGTTCTAACTAAAAACTAATTATATGTAAATATGGCTATAATTAAGAACATAAATAATATACACATGTTAAAAATATAAATTATGATGACATAATTCTTTGGATTTTAAAAACGATTTTTAAAACTTTGGATTTTTTTTTTTTTTTCTTTTTGCGAAAAACAAAATTTAACAATGCTAGCATATTTGTGTATACTTTAAAACGTTGAATATGCTTTATATATTCATTAAAAATTTTTTACAATACATAATGTTTCTTACAGACTAACAACATAAAAGCGAGACAATTCTCTCACGTAGCCTCACAATCACTGAGATGTCTTACAATAATTGAATGCGAAACCAAATGCGGTCAATCGTTTCGGCTTAATTTACAATTATTTATTTATTTACTGTTTACATTTAATATATTCGTTGCAAGACTGATGAAAGCAGATTTGTTGAGGTCAATTTTAATTACATTAATAATATGTTTATGCTATGACTATATCGCTTTGTATTATTCATATCATTATCACTTGAAATAGCATGAAATTTTACATACCTTCCATGTCTTGTGCCAAATATATACATTGCAATTTGGGTGTGTGAAACTAAATGTGGTCAACCATTTCGTCTTGATTTATATATTTTTTTTATTTTTAATATATGCGTTTCTATTAAAATGTTTTATAGATAAATTAACTAGTGAGAATTATATAAAAATTTTCACAATATTTTATGGTATTTTTCTGTGAATTTATTTAAATACTTTTTATTAATTTAAGTACTTTAATTTATTAAATTACTTAATTTACAATTTTATTGTAAAAATCGTATCATTATCATTGAAATAGTATGAAATTTTACATATCTTCCATGTCTTGTGTTAAATAATACATTGCAATTTATGTATGTGAAACCAAATGTGGTCAACCATTTCGTCTTTATTTGCAATTTTTTTTATATATTTTTTATACTGTTGTTTATTTTTTAATATATACGTCTCTATCAAAATGCTTTATTGATAAATTATATCAAAATTCTCACAATATTTTGCATTAGTTTTCTGTGAATTTTTTCAAATACTTTCATTGTTAAGATTAAATCACAACAGAGTATTTTTCTTGTCTAATTTCAAATGAATATTTTGTCATTCCAATTGAATAAATAAATAAACATCAAAACTTTTCGAATTGTCTTTATCTCCCGCTTCGTAAGAGCGCGGATTCCATTTAATAGTGAAAAGAACTTTCGAAAAATCTCATTTCTAATAACATCACAGAAAATTCCCTGAAAGGCCCTGCTAGAACAATCCGAGCAGCATTAAGGGAAAACTTCATAGAATCTCGCTCATCAGTGCATTATTTCGCGAAAGAGAAACAGAGGGTCCGCTTTTCCCTTTCCAAAAGAGACAATCTAATATAAACCATTTCAAGACAGGGAGGAGCAATTTAGATTAATGCTTTCTTCAGTTCATTTATACTCCTTAAGAAACAACAGGACGACATTGATTTCAAAAGGTTAGCATTGATTCGTATCCTGCTACTGCGAACGAATTCATGTGTTGCTGTTGTCTGCAGCCGGCAACAGATGGCGCCACAGATTCCGAGCTAGCAGACGATTTATCGCTTGATGACTGTACGGTAAAATTGCTTTTACATTTTGCATTCATTCTTTCTTTTTCTTCGTTCTTATTTTTTAGTTCTTTTTGGAATCTTTTAAATTTAATTACAGAAAAGGGAAAAGCCCAATCTCGGTTAAGAGGAATTATTTTTTTTTATTCATTCATTTATTTATTTATTTATTCCATGGCCAGTTCTAGAACAAAATTGAGAATTTGCATCACGCAGATTCAATGGAGAATTTTAACGAGATTTCGTAAATTATTTGTCTGTATACATACATTTTAAGATTGGAAGGATTCTTTATATTAATGGCCGCTGCAAAGTCGAATGAATTGTTACGCTGGATGCAGAGAAGTGCAGTTGGAAACTTAATAGGTATGTAGGAGAAGGGAGAAGAAAAGTTTGAATAAGTTAGTTTTGAATGCTGTTTTCTTAATAAGAAAAAAAAAAACACCCTGTGCAATAATTGAAATTCTTTAATTTGCATGAAGCGTTCTCTGAAGTAAATTACAAACAATTTTTTGTTTGGTCTCAAGATTGTGAGTAGCCTCTAACTGTTCTTAAAAAATTTATTTAACCATTATATTTATATATATATAAACTTTAAATAAAATTACTACAATCATTTAAAACTAATTAAAATTAAGTCTTGCTTTACATGTCGTATTATTGTGTTTATTCTGAAGTAATTTGGGAATATTGTAGCTAAAGATAATTATTGCTTTACAAATTTGCAAATAATGATTTTAATAAATTCGTAATTCATATTCTTTTATTTTGTTACCTACTTTAAAATAAATCATAAAAATACTTTCAGTTATGCTTTATTTATTTTATTTAATTCATTATGTTGTTCTAATGCAATTGGCAATACAGACAGTTAATGTTTATGCCATAAGCAAGGGCTGCACTGCTGTTACTCATTTACCCACTACCCAGGGGCACATGTAGCTTGAAGATATGTTACAAACGTGGGTAACTACCCCATTAAAACTACCCCCATTTAATTCATTATTATCATTATTATTATTTATTTATTTATCTTTTGTCTTCAAACAAGAGATTTTCAATCGTGCATTATAAAGTAAGTTAGTATTTAAGGTTAGAAATTTGAAATAAATTTGTGAATCTGAAAAGCAACTTTTTTTTATTACAAATTCTGAATATTTACTGTAAAATTAACAAAAAAAGTTTATATTATAAAATAGATGTATTAAAATGATATTGGTTCTTAACATTTTCACTTGGCGTTTACTTAAAATTTTTGAAATAGCAATAAATAAGATTTGCAAGGAAATAAATCGTTAAGAAGATATTTAAAAATATTTTGGATAAAAATGCAAAAAAAAAAAAAAAAAAACGTAGAAATATTTTTATATTCATCTTAATGTCACTCTGAGTTCATATGCAAAAAAACTAAATCATTGTTATATAAAAACCTTTATTAGACCTATTTTGACCTACGGTTCTGAAATATGAGCTTTGGCAAGATCTGATGAGGCCCATTTGGATATATTTGAGCGAAAGATTTTAAAGGCTATTTTTGGAGGTGTTAGGGTAAGTGATTGTTGGAGAAGAAGGTACAATGCAGAAATTTATAAATGCTATAAAGCACCCAGATATAAAATTTATTAAATTCAATAGATTAAGCAGGATTGCTCGTATATTTAGAATAATGATTTAAACCCTGTAAAAAGCTCGTTTTGGGCAAAGCCACAGGGACAAAAAAAAGAGGACGACCCAAGTTGAGATGGATAGACGCAGTTGAAAGAGATTTTGCGGTAGTAAAGGTTAAGACTTGGAGGAGCCTTATCACCCAGAGGAATGTATTGAAATCTCTTCAAAGGAAAGCCTTGGGCCCATCCTGGCTGCCGTGCTATTGATAATGTCTGATATTTATAATCAATTTTTACGTAAATAATTTTTTTAAATGCGTTTTTTATTAATGTGCACAAATCATTTCAGAATTGTGTAGATTTATTAATTTGTATTAGGTTAAGAATTCATGTTGTAAAAACTTGAATGTGCAAAATTCTAACTTTTTAAGTTTGTAATTTAAGCTAAACAAAATTATTATCTTAAATGCTATAATGACTAAAACAACTTACTGGTAAAATTACCCATGAAAATTTATATAATTTTTAAATTAAACATTTAAAATATAAAATCAAAGCCTTCGCCAAAGCGCTTGTAAAACATTGTTATTTATATTATATTATTTAATAATGAGTTATGAAAATTAATTTAAAATGATACTTAACTAATATGGCATGAAATTCTTTCAGATCTTTTCTTATACGTAGCTCGAAGAAAAAAAATTCCGATTTAAGAATAGCTTTTTTAATTCCGATTAAAAGGCTTTTTTAAAAGATCATTTAAATAGAATTTTGTTTCACATGTAACTTTGTTAGTTGACAGTAAAAATCAAGATTTAAAGCTAATATTATGTGTAATCATGAAAATTTTATGACTTTAAAAGAAATTTTATAAAATGATTCTTAGGTTACGAAGTGCTCTACTTCTTATGGTATATTGCCATATTTGTGTATGTTTAACTTACTTAATTATAAAAAATATTGAAAATTTCTTAAACTATAGTATTTACTGCAAAATTTTTATTAATGAAAAAATTTCGATTAAGATTCCGATTACGATTAGGATTATTCCGATTCCCTATTTCAAATTTTATTTTAGTTGCCATATAAATAAATAACTCATTTAATTACCCCTTAAATATTTGTAAGAATGTTATAAACAAAGTTATTGTACGTCGAAAAAAATGTGGGAAAAAATTAATCGGCAAGATTCAAATATGGGAATTCTTGAAAATTTTTGATTCTCACTCTATTATTAACACTCAGTATCTACATATCAGTCAAAAATCAAAATTGCATATTTCCGTGGGGTTTTTTCCCCTCAAAACTTTAAATTAAATGCTTATTTTTTAAAAAAAAAAATCTTTGAAGAAATTTGCTCTTAATGGTATAGATTAAAAAAAAAAATCTGAGAAAGCTGTATCATTTACACTTTTTAAATTCATCTTTCCTTACAAAAGAAAATTTCTTTCACTAACAGTACCAAACATAATTTTATTTACTAAAAACTCACACGCTGAAATTTGAAACACAGCCATTATATCTAAAAACCACGCGCCAGGCTGCCGACAACAAAGTGTTAGAAAAAATCAAATAAATATATCAAAAAAGATATCTCGAGCGCGTGGAATCTGCTACCTAAGACATTAACCACTCGTAGGGATGGTGTGGGGGGTGAGAAGGGTTCGGTGAGCAAAGAAGTCATCGAAGCGTGTTCCCATTTGCAAAATGACGAAGAGTGGGGATTATGACCACTTTTACAACTTCCGTTCGGATTTTGATGCATCATTTAACCCTGGGTCGCCCTTCCCCTGCCACCGCTAATATTACATTACACCTCCAACATCTGTCGTCGAAGCAGCTATTTGTCTATCGGCAGAGATCTCTAAATCATTCACATTAATTGATCATCTAGTATCGATACTCGTATGAACATTAAATTACAGCTTCTTTACAGAGTTGTTGTTTTTAATAGATCATGAGGCCTTTCCCCCCCCTCCCCTCACCTAAACCTTCCAATTTTTTTTTTTTATTTGTTTCGAAAAATATATTTTTTTATCCATTTTAATAATTTGTCTATCGACAGAAATCTGTAATCATTCACATTAATTGATGTATGATATTGATACTGGGTGCGCAGAAGATCTACATCCCCGTGGTGCACCTGGTAACACTTTTTGTGGCTAAAAGATCTGCAACCTGGCATTATTGTTAGATTAATGAACTCTGTTTCAGCATGTTTTGTTGTATTATTTTGTTGATGTTGTATGTTTTTTTTTTTTTTTTTTTTTTCGTTGTTCTTTTTTTTGCTGTAACTGTTCATAATCTGCCATTGGAAATAAAAAAAATGATATTGATACTCGTATGAAAATTAAATTACAGTTTCGCTTCAGAGATTTTTTTTTTTTTTAATAGATCGGCGATTAATTAGTTTTTTGTTGGTTTTTTTAAACCATCAAATGATTGGTAGTACAAATTCCGCTTTCAAGCCAACTTATCAATCAAAACCAATACCGAATCCTTGTATATTTCGAGATTACAGTCTGAGTGAAAACTTTAAGGCCAGTAGACATTTTTCAGAAAATGGAAATATTTAAACTGAGGAATTAAAATACCATTTGACTGATAATTATTGAGCTTAAATAAAAGTAAAAAAAAAAAAAGTAGAAAAATGAATATTTGACCCTGAGTAAAAACTTTAAGGCCAACATAGAAAATAACATATAAGAAAAAAATTACAAATTCTTAGAAGGTTGTGTAGGAGCCATTACTTGAATTACTTCAAATATTCTTGTTTTCATGGATGAAACGAGTTTTTGACAAAGGGTGGGGTCGGTTTTATACCATTCATCTTCGATAGTAGATTTCAGCTCTGTTGTTGATGTAAAATGTCTCCTATTTGCATAAACTCTTCTTGCTAAGTCAGCCCAAAGGTTCTCGATTGGGTTGAGGTCAGGTGATCTAGCTGGCCATTTCACAGTTCCAACATTGTTGACTTGGAACCAATTTTTTTGTGCTGTTACTCGAATGGATCGGTGCATTGTCTTGCTGATATTTCCAATTTTCTCCAGCAAGATATTCAGCATTTGCAAAAGATGATTTGTTAGGACATTTTGGTATCCTTGTGAATTCATTCTACCTGAAACGAATGCAATTGAGCCCACACCATTGTAAGAAAAACAGCCCCAAGTCATGACAGACCCTCCACCTAATTGGCGCTTGGAGAATATTTCTTTTTCATTTCTTATATCAGGCCAGTAGAAATTCCAGCCATCTGGTCCATCCAATTCCATTTTTTTTTTTGTCAGAAAAAATAATTTCTATCCATTGGTTGTCCCAGGTCATGACTTTCTGGCTAAAGTTCAAACGCTCTATTTTGTGTATCTGCAGTAACTGAGGCTTAGTCAATTTTGCTGTATAAGTGTACCTTCCAAACCTTCTAATTGTGTTATAAAACGCTTTTCGACAAACTTTTAAACCTGTCGTCGGAATCAGTTTCCTGGTTGAGTACTTTCCAGTAGATGCAAGTTGGCGAACTCTTCTTTCATCACGCGAGGGCAAAGCTTTAGGGTCTTCCCCCAGTATTCTTTTTACCATAATTGTCTTTCAATTTAAAAAAATTTTTGACTAGTCTTTGATCTTCCTATCTTTATCGCAATAGCATGACTACTCATTCCTGTTGAAGTCAAAGCTTCGATCTGTCCCTCTTTCACGATCAGTTAACTTCTTACCCTTCGCCATCTTCACAAAAATCACCAATACTTCGAAGAAACGTATGACAAATATGAAAATTGCAGCGTTGTCACAAGCTAGTAGTTGCAATGGTAATTACACGATTATATTATATTTATTTTTAAAAAATGACTGGTGGCCGTAAAGTTTTTACTCAGGCAGAAATACTAACTTTGTAAATAACCACATGTTTCTCATAATTATGTATTTACAAATTATGTTTATAGCATTTATTTCTTATCAATGAACATTAATAATTAATATTATTTGAATCCCTTTTATTTCATTTTACATTTTTTTCAAAAATTTTTACTGCCCTTAAAGTTTTTACTCAGGCTGTATATTCCTCCTTTCATATATCATATAGAAATAGTATTGATTCCGTTTCACTTATTCGACACGTTATTTCCAATTGCTAGTTTCTGTAATCAAATTTTTAAAAATTATTATTATGTTTTTCTTGCTTTTATACTGCACATACAACTTATTTTTCTTGTAGAAATAGAACAAGAAACGTGTTGAATAGAAATAGACAACATATTGCAGCAAATAACTCAATACATTATTAAAAAATATGTAGGCAGTTTTTTCGTAAATATTTATGGAGTTTTAATTACTAAATCAACTGAACAACAGAGCGATAAATTATTTTTTTTTTTTTTTTTTAACTTTCAAATGATTGGTAGTACAATTTCCGCTTTCAAGCCAACTTATCACTCAAAGTCAACACCAAATTCTTGTATATTTCCGAGATTATATTCTTCCTTTCATATATTATATAGAAATAGTATTGATCGTGTTTCACTTACTTATTCGACACGTTATTTTCAACTGCTGATTTCTGTAACCAAATTTTTAAAAATTATTATTTTATTGTAGTGTAAAAGCAAGAAAGACCGAAAAAGAGATGGGTCGACTTTTTAGATTCTGATTTTAATGTTATTAAGATCAAAAACTGGAGGTCCACGGCTAAGAGGAGAACAGCCTGGCTGGATCTTTTAAAGAAGGCCAAGGCCCACAACGGGGCCTTGTTAGCCCCGAGCCAGTTATGATGATGATAAAAAGAAAGAAAATATAACTTTTTTTCCCCTTGAAGAAATATACAACATATTGCAGCAAATGCAATTCAATACATTATTAAAAAATATGTAGGCAGTTTTTGTAAATATTTATGAACTTTTAATTACTAAATCAACAGAACAGCAGAGCGATTAATTAGTTTCAAATGATAGGTAGTACAATTTCCGCTTTCAAGCCAACTTATCAATCAAAACCAATACCGAATCAAAAGCATTCTGGTGTGTGTTTTTTTTTCCACGTTAAGTGCCTTTACCAGAAGTCAAATCAGACTGCCAAACAGCATGCTCATCCCCGAAAAAGTTTCTCGTCTCGCCGATCACAGGGGCAACCCTTTTCCGCTGGCAAAAGTGAAAATGAACCACCAATTATTCCACGCATTTCAAGCCAAGGCAGACGCTTGTCGAGCATAGAGAAATCCGAGTCGAGACCATCTATCTATCCGGCCAGGATTTACGTCTCATCGACTCCTATTCCCCAATCCTTATTTTTACCGCAAAAACACCGCCATTGACAAATATATATATTTTTTCTTCTTCTTCTTCTTTTTTTTTTTTTATTATTATTTTTTTCTTCCTTTTCCCTACCACCACCACCTTTTTTGTTTTCCCACCCTCCCCTTCATTGCACGTCTTCTGCTTTGAATAAATATATATATTTTCAATTTCTTTTTAAAAAAAACTTTTTTTTTTTTTTTTTGTTATTCCTGTTAAACGAATCAAAAAGTTTTTCTTCGCCGAACACTCCTACGACAAGTTACGCATTCTGAGTATTCTTTATTCCGTAACAGTAGGGAAGGAAAGAAAAAAAAAAAAAAAAAAAACTTCAGATTACTTCACATGAGCTTTCATTTCATAGAGGACAAAAGGAAGGAATTGGAGGTGGGTGGGGGTGGCAGAGGACGGTCCCTCCTCCCTCCTCATTTTGATTATGGCTTTGGGGAACGTTGCGTGTGGCTGAACGTGTAAACATCAGAAATTGAGTTGGACAACAAGACAGATTTTGGACTGATTTTCTGGAATTGAGCCTGCCCGAATAAATCCTTTTCTTACTTTAGTACACTATAAACATGCGAGGAAAGAAAATAGTGTTTTTTCTTTCCTCATGTTTATAATGAATAAACCGGTCATAGAAAGATTACGCATATCGTTTACGTATACGTTTTAAAAGAATACGTTTCTGGTTTAGTTTGGTTTGGTTTGGTTTGTCGCTCTACGGTCATTTTTTGCACACTTTGGGCTAATTAAACAGGGACCTACAACAGTTTAACATGTATCAGAACCACTAACATATACCCGTCCCACAGCCAGGATTCGAACCTGAAGCCTGTGGTACCAATGGCCAGAGCTGTAGCTAATTGGCCATCAGGTCGCTCTGGCCTTTAGTACCCACAGGCTTCAGGATAGAATCTTCGTGGCAGCATGAATACCTGTTAGTGGTTCAGAATCCACGTCAAACAGTAAGTCCCTTTTAATTTGCCTAAAGTGTAACAAAAATGGCCGTAGAGCAACCAACCAAACCAAACTCAAATTAAAGCAATTCAAGTTCAATTTTCTATCAATAGATCTCATGTTTGATAAATTTTGTAATAAGCGGGCTTGGCAGATCGTTTCTGCTAATTGGATTAGTTTGGTTTGTCGCTCTACAGTCATTTTGTGCACACGAGGACTAAACAGGCCGGGTTTAAAGTGGATTCCAAACCACTGACAAACATCTATGCCATCGCTAGGATTCGAACCTGAAGCTTGTGGTACCAATGGCCAGAGCGCTAGCCAATTTGACCATCAGGCCACGAATATGCTTTTATACATATATTTGTCTCAAATTACACATTTAAAATTGAATACTTTGAATATTGTAAAAATAATGATTCAGACAAAGACAGAGGCTTTGTTTTAACAGAGTGCCTGAAGAATAAAATCTTCATACTTCCAATTACATAATTAAGAACATTAAAATTAAAATTTTATTCCAAAAGGAATAATTTAAGTTTGAATTACTTGCTCAAGAAAAATATATAATATGTCAAAATTAAAAAATAAAAAAATAAAATTTTACGTTAGTAAAATATAAAAAGTTAGATTTAATAATTTAAATTAATAAAAATTAGATAAAAATTAATTTAAATTGGAATTAAATTGACCTTTGCTTATTGTGAATTATTTTGTATGTTTTCTAAAACCTTATATGAAAATAAACACAATTAAACTTAAAATATAGCATACTGAATTGCAAAAGAGATTAAATTAAACCATTACAAAATTAAATATAAGTATTTCTTTCACTTTTCGTCTAAGCGAACAGAAATGAGGTTTCATTATTTATTAAAATAATTAAATGATCAAAAGCGTAAAATTAAATTTATAAGTAGAAAAAATAAACATTTGACCCATTTTGTTTGCTAAATTTGACGACGCTTATAAATGAAGAAAAAAAAAAAAAAATCTTAGAAAAAAATATAATAATAATATAACAATTAGAAAAAATAAAATAAAAATAAAGCAATAAAAAATTTTTTTGACAGCAGTTTTGTTAAGAAAAATATTTTAATCGAGTTCAGCATTAAAACATCAAATAATTTTTGTGATTTGTATCAACAAAGTTAAAAATAAAAATCATAAGTGGCTCGGAACCCACGTTAAATTGTAGGTCGGGTTTAATTACACTCAAGAGCCAAAACATTATGACCACCCCTACATTTTTTGCAATGAACTCGCCTGGATGACGTGGAAGACACGTGATCAGGTGGAAGTGGTATTTGACTGGTATTAAGTGGTGGACAAGTGGTCGTTATTGACAGGTGGTCATAATGTTTTGGCTCTTGAGTGTCGTTTAAAGTGTGAAAAAAAAAAAAAAAAAAAAAAAAAAAAGACTGTAGAACGACAAAAAATCATAATTGTTAATAAATATTTTTAAATTCAAAATGAATGAATGAATGATGAATGATTGAATTTAAATGAATTTTATTTTAAAATTTGTTTTACAAAATTCCTATTTTAGTTTATACTTTAAATTCTAAAGTTTGATTGTTCATGAACATCGGATTGTGAACTTCGAGATTGTGATTGTTTCTTAACTTTACGTTTAATCTGGTAATTTATATACGAAAAATCATATTTTTACAGAACATCAAAAATTTTAAATGTATCGACAAATATTTAATTGAAATAACTCTGACGTACCGAAAATATCAATATTTCCTTTTGTTTTATCGAAAAGTAACCGCACAAAACATTCAAATTCTGTTTTTACTTCATAATTTATGCTCCGCTATAACACTAGGTCGGGAAAAAATATATCCCCTCTGGTTTTTATTTTTCCATATTATGCAACAGTGCAGTACCCAAAAACTTAGAAGTCCCATATTCCGGGACTGCAAGTGCTCATGCGTGCGCCTGCAATATAGTAGTCCTGCGCCGAGGATGATTTCATTATACGAGAAGAGGGTACAAATCAATTGAATTTCCCCGCTTCGCCCTCAGCCAACGTTTTTATATGTATTTTCCGGGCTCTCTTTTTTATTCCTTTTATTGTTATTAGTATTACCTCTACACTGTTGTTTCTGTAGCTTTATGCAATAAGTTGGCCCGTGGGGATGAACAGCTCACCCCTGCCTCCTCCTTCCTTTTTTCTGAAGTGTATCGGAAGATCAAATGCCCGAGTCGTGTTCAGAAATTTTTATGTATTTTCCCAGAGTTTTCCTTTTTTGGGGGGTAGGGATGAGCACGTGTGCGACTAGCTATTGTTTTAGTAAGACTGTTTAAAGGGAAGAAAAATTCTCTATAAAAACTCTACTTTTGCCGATATTTTGTTACCTATTGTGGCTTAAGGAAGAATAACTTTTATGTTTAAATTTTTGGTTTGGTTTGGTTTGGTTTGGTTTTGTCGCTCTACGGTCATGGAGAATTTGTGCACAACGAGTTGGCTGAGCAGATTCGCCCACTGGGACCTCCACAGTCATTTTTAAAGCTGGATTCCGAATCACTCACAAACATCCATGCCACCACAAGATACCACCCATGGAGAATCGTAGAAATGAATATCTAGAAATATTATTTTTAAAATATTATTTTCTCAAGGATCCGCCTACTGGAATTGAAAATCGCAACTCCTACACCTTCCACCCTTTGTTTGGTTTGTCGCTCTACGGTAATCTTGTGCGCACGAGGGCTAAACAGACCGGAAACCTACATTTTAAAGTGGATTCCGAACCACTTCAGACATCCATGCTATCGTTAGGATTCGAACCCGAAGCCTGCGACGCTAAAGGTCAGAGAGCTAGACAACTGGCCATCAGGCAGCTTTAAAAATCTGTTGGAGAGCTATTTGCTATAAAATTTCTCTTACATTGGGGGGGGGCATTGTCTTTTCATCAACATTGATAGTATATTACTAATTTTTGACTTTGTTTTGCAAATATTATCATCCTTATTGGCTCAATATTATATCATCATTATTACGGCTCAACAGCCCAATGGTGGGCCAAGGTCATCTCCCTACTGGCAGATTTCAAGACAGGAGATGTTTCCTTTTTAAGAGGCTGGGTTGTCAATCCTACGCTCAACAGTCATGGTAGACCGGGACCTACAGTTTGAAATGGATTCTGAACAATTACAAACGCCAGGACTCGAACCCGAAACCTGTGGTACCAGGTGCCAGAGCGCTAGCCACTCAGCCGTCAGGCCCCTTAAATTTTGGAGTCGGAATGGTTTGAGGAATGAAACGTTTTTAATGTCCAGACTAGTACATAATCCCACAAATGGGGAATCAGTAAAACGCTGTAATCAAAGTGAAAAAAAAAATTTTTTTTTTTTTTTATAACTAATTCTGAGAAAACGAATAAATTTTTGTTTCTAAAGGGGGTGTTAAATAAATCTAATCAATTAAAAGCAGGAAGAATGGCTAAAAAAAAGAATATTCAGGTCAAATGCCTTTGCACTTAAGTCAAAAAGCGAAAATACTGTACTTGTCAAAAAGCGAAATCCTGGTATTCTTGCCATATTTGTTTGGAACTTTTACGAATAAAATTTTCAAAATAATGAAAAGTATTTTAAAAGAATCAACTGATGTTATAGTAAAATATCTAAATATTGAAAAAACATTTCAATTGAAATTTTTTAAAAAAATTATTTTCTGGAGTTGATTTTTGTGTTTATTTTAATCTTCTTTATTTTTTCCATTTCTGCAGAAAAAAGGAAATAGTCTATATCTACATTTATACGCTGGTATTACAAAAATTTAAAAGAGTTTTATTTTATATACATTTGTAATTTTAATATTTTATTTAATGAGTAAAAAAAGTCTACGCTCTCTCAATTTCATTAAAATTTGAGGAGTTAAATTTTACATCGCATTATTAAATAATATTATGCAAAATTATTTGAAGGGGAAAAAAAGAAATAAAAAATATATATAATCAGCATGGCTAATATGCAGGTTACCCATAAAATTTAGAATTTAATGCAAGAACAAAACAGCTATCTTAAAAAAAGAGTACCAATAAATCATACGCAGTCAATAAATTATGTTCATCGGTTATTATCAAAAACTGAAAAAAAGGAAATAAGTTAAAAGAAAAAATAACGAAACAATAGAGAGTTTTTGCATACCGTATTTCGGACGTCCGTTAGCTTTTTCTCCCTAGCGCTCATGCTCATAGGAAATTGCGCATGCGTATCTGCATGGAATGTTTCCTATGAGCATGCGCTAGGGAAAAAGCTACGTCCAAAATACGGTATGCAAAACTCTCTAATAAAATCCCAAACGACTTTATAAAATCACGTGAAAGAAATTTGAATAAACCAATAAGAATGGTTTGTGAACGAAATTTTAAAAAATATGAATAAATTAATAATAAATCACGTGGAAGAAATTTAATAAAATGGCATGTGATAGTAACTTAAATAAACCAATAGCTTGGGAGAGAAATTTTTAAAATATATATAAATCACGTGAAAGTAATTTAAATAAACTATAAGAATAGCTTGGGAAAGAAATTTTTAAAAAATATATAAATCAAGTTTTAAAAATATGAATAAACTAATAAATCACGTGAAAGTAATTTAAATAAACCAATAAAAATAGCTTTGTGAATTTTTAAAAAAAAATATGAATAAACCAATAAGAAATGTTGAAAGTAGTCCAAAATATCGCTGACCCACTCTCCGCAAAACAATACCCACATATTTTATGGGTAAAAATTAAATTTAAATAAATCTATTATTGAAATTTGAATACATAGGAACAAATATTTAATATATAATACATTTCAGCATTATTTTAATAGAAGTGAAAATTATCTTAATTAAGGTAGCTTCTTAACAAAAATGAATGTATGGTTGTATTTTAGGATCTACGATCACAAACTTTTAAATTTGCTATTCATCAACCCTATATTCGAAATATTAATTTTTGTGTTCTTCACTTTCTCGTTAAAGGATTCACACTTCATTTATGGATGGGTGATTTAAAATAATTTTATGAATATACATTAATGAACTCAGGAATTTCATACGAAGTATTATTCAAGTCTTAAAATAGAACACTTAAGTCTGATTTTAAAACACATGGGCAAGTATTTCAAAAAACAACCGACAAAATTAATTCTCGCATTTCAATTGCTCTCAATTAAATAAAATATATTTTTAAAATAGTTAAGCAAATGAAATTATTATTAGATTCAGAGATAACTATAAATGAGACAATTTAGCTCGATGAATCTCAAAAATAGTTGATATTTGAGAAAAAGTGCGGAAGTTTTTTTTAACTCATAATGTATGTAAAAAAAAATCATACTATTAACGATGATTTATCAAATCAAAAAGTATTATTATTATTGTAAAAAAAAAAAAAATGGGCCTTTTCTAAAAACTGGAAAAACAATTTATAGTTAAAGATGAAAAATTTTCTTTATGTTATTTTAGGTTATTTATTTTCAAAGGTTCCTGGAAGGTTATTATTATTATTACGTTTTCTTTGTATGTAAATTCTTCGCTAATCTTAATAAGAAATATGTTTTTAATAAAAGTTAAAATCTTATCTTTTCTAAGTTTCTTACTATGGTACGATGTTTGAAATTTAGAAATAATTACACTGATAGTTTGAGTGATGAGAAATACTCATTATTTGGTATTGAAATAAGAGTTTTATTTATTTATTTTTTCCCCAAAAGGGTATTTATCACATAAAAAAAAATTATTTAAAAAAAAAACAACAAATAAAAATCCTATCATTACACCATAATAGCTTCTTTTACACCATAACTATGAATCTTTTTTGCTTAAAAACGAAAATTCATTTTCCCATTAACAAGGAGGTTAACGTGATTTAAATAATTCAAAGAAAATAATATTACAACAACAAAATGAATTTACGAACTGTATTGAACTAAACCTCTTATTTAAAACAAATCCATAGAATGCAATGATTTTTTTAAAATCAAGTTTTTGTATTGATATAACAAGCAGTACACCTATAAACATCGAAATATAGAGCATGTCGATAGACTGACATTAAAGCAGGTGATTTTATCAAGTTCCAAATGGTAAAAAAGTTAAATTTTAAGTGATAAACAGGCATTAAAAATGAGGTTTGAACGTGAAAGATTGTTTTTGTTAACAAAATTACAAAACAATTATTTTTATACTATTGTACTTAAGTTTCTACTGATATTAATAAGTTCCGTTTCTATGATATACCGAGAGACTGCAGTGTATATACAAGATAGAATCATTTACGCCGTATTTACAGTAAAAAGCGAGCAACTATAAACACACCAACTCTTTTCCCTTTTCTTAAAGAGCGGAGTTTGAAATTTTCAACTAACTCTTCATTTCCAAGCCCGACTTCCATTGAAGAAGAGAGGGGGAAAAGAAAGAAAGGTAAAAAAAAAAAAAAAAACGATTTGAAAGAAAACTTTAAAACTTTTTTTTTTTCCCTTCTTCCAGGTTGTCTGAACAGAAGTATCTTCCCGTGTAGGAAGGGGGAGGGGGAAAGGGAGGGAAAGAAAAGAAAAAGGGGGGCAAAAAAAAGAAGAAAAAGTAAAAAACCGCAGCCGAAAACCTCAAAATGCCCAGACTTGTGCCTAAAAACAAAAGGGGTTTCGGTTTAGATGTTGATGCTGTTCTTTTCGTTTGTATGGCTTTGATTCGAATTTTTTCCAAGCATCCCCCCCCCCACCTTGCCCGGAAGGAGGTGGAGGGAAAACTCAAAGAGCTCATTTCCGTTCGAAACGTATCGTTTCCTACGTGTCCTCTTGCACGGTTGTTGACACTTTTTTTTTTTTTCCTTCTGGCATCTCCCTCCACAAGAATAAGTACATTTTAATCCTCCAGGTGAAAAATTTCTTGTTTGCTAGTCTAACGACATGTGGTCGTAATGCATCACTTAACAATATTAAATTTCCTCTCTTTGATTTGCAGGTCAGGAACCGCACGCTTTGCTTTTTTGTCTGGGCCAATTGTTTGCCTCTTTAGGAAATTAACGTGGGGGGGAGGGAGGGGAAGCTAAACAAAAGCGATGCTTTGAATTTGGCTTGATTTCGAGCACACAAAGGATTAAAAAAAAAAAAAAAAATTGATTTTTTTTCTTACGCTGACATTAAACTATTTGTCATGCGTTAATTTAAAAAGTTTCAAAATTCATTTCAAAAATGATGTGTCACGTTAATGCATCAGCTTAATAATACACGTTTCATACAAACAATAATAATTATATTTATTAACATAAAAACATTTAGGGGCTTGATGTGGAAGTCCTGTGGAAGGAACCGCACTCTTTGCTTTTGTCTGGGCCAATTGTTTGCCTCTTTTAGGGAATTAACGTGCAAAGCGATGTTTTTGAATTTGGCTTGATTTGAACACACAATGGATTTAAAAAAAAAAATGCGATTTTTTTTTTTCCTACTCTGGCATTAAACTATTGTCATGCATTGATTTAAAAAGTTTGAAATTTAATTTCATGGTGTCTCATGTGAATGTATCTGCTTCATAATGCATGTGTCATACAAACAATAAGAATTTTTCTTTATATTTATTAATATTAAAAACATTAAAACCATAAAAATTGCAAGCTCTTCTTCTTTAATTAATAGAACTAAGTTTAGTCCATTTAAATGACTTTTTGCATTTCAGTAAAATTATATTTCATTTCATGGGGATATTGATACTCCGCGTCCGTAGCTTATCTTTAAGCTACATGCACCTCCTGGGTAATGCTAAGTGAGTAACGTCGGTACAGCCCTAGCCTTAAGGCTTTAAAGACAAGTGTTTGGCAAATATTTCATTGGCTAAATATTTCACAATTGACAATTGGCTAAATATTTCATTTAATTGATTCATATTCACAGTTCATTAATATTATAAATTTGTAAAATTAATTAAATTCATTTGTAGCTGTTCTCAACTGCGAAAACTTGTTGACTCGTATAACAGGCGCACTATGTTAAAACATTTGAAATCGCAGTATTTCATTTTTAAATATTATAACCAAAATTTACACCTAAAAAAGATTTCCCGGCAAAGATTATAATTAATTAGCTAAATTAATTAATTATTAAATAATTTTAAGTAGCTATATAATTAGGATCTTAAGAATAAAATAGCCATGTTTAGAATGTACAAACTGATTCAGTAAACATGTTTTAAAAGATTGAATAAAATTCGTACTTTTATTATATCTTTCGTCATATTTCTTTATAAATAGTTTTCAGTATTTATTAAATTGTTTCATTAAATTAAATCAACAACTTTATAACAATTAAGCATTTAACAAATACTTTTATTATGTATATGACAAGGTCGGAGCAGTTTCGACAGAATTCGATTCGAAATCCAATCATCCAAGACCAAGCCGAAAATAAATGACCGGGGATGTAGATTTTGTAGTAATATTTGCTGAATAAATTTGTAGGTCAGGAAGTCCTTCCTTTTAGGTTCGATGACGAAGGTTCGCAAATCCGCTACATATTTGTTCTTCTTCATTGATGCAACAGCCTTATGGTAGGCCAATTGGTTCAGTTTGTCGCTCTACGGTCATTTTCTGCACACTTTAGGCGGAATTCACGGGGACCTACAGCTTAACGTGGGTTCCGAACCACTCACAAATATCCATGCCACAGCCAGGATTCGAATCTGAAACCTGGTGCCAATGGCCAGAGCGCTTGCCAATTGGCCATCGAGGTGCTCCATGGTGGGCCAAGTAGTCTGCCTACTGGCAGGTTATGAAACAGGAGATGTTTTTTCTTTTTTTTACGGGGTAGGATTGCCTTCCAGCCTTGCACCCAACTCTCTACAGTCATATTAGACCGAGAACTACGGTTTAAGTGGATTCGAACCACTACAAGAAACACCCATGGCACCGCCGACTCGAATCGAAGCCAGGGGCACTGAGCGCTAGTCACTCGGCCAACATGCCTCCTATACGCGTTTCTATTGGGATATAAATTCAGATAAACGAAATCCTTTGGATTTGAAAATTATATATACTGAAGTATTTAGGTTTTTTTTTAAATATTTTGGTTATTACTATTAGGGTTATTTTATATAACAAAGTATGGGAAGTTTTAAAAGTGTGATTTTCACTCCAAGCTAAAGAGATGAACATTTTTCAAAGAAAATTTTTTTTTTAAAAAAATTATTTTATCTTTCAAAAAAGAAATAAATTTAACCAAGAAATTCTCCCAGGTATATAGAAACAGTACGATTTTCTCCCAAAGAAAATTCCCAGCTGCTGTGCTTACTCACTTAGCACGTCCATTTTTTTGGAAAGCCCTTTAATTTATACTACATGTTTAGGAAAAGAAAAGCGTCGGGCCCTGCAATAGTTTTCTGGAGTTCATATACACAAGACACGCTTCTAAAAAGTGAAAAGAAGAAGGAGATGGTAAAAAGAAAAGAAAAAATTTCCAGAAATGAAAAGATAAATCCACTCCGTAAGCCCTTTCAACAACTTCCTGATAGCAAGGAAAAATATGTTCGTCTGATTTTTGAAATCTCTCCCCATCTCTTCACACCGTCCTCTCTCCTCTCTCTCTCTCTCTCTAACCAAGCAGGGCTATTTTTTAGGTTAGGA